>PNEQ01119468.1:0-19847 GCA_003012365.1 Medauroidea extradentata
GTGGGGTTACGGGTTCGTATCCTGTGCAAGTCTTTGCGATGGGACATGACATGACATCATACGAGCATATTGCGTGCGCTCTTTTCACTGAGCTAAGACAATTTATAGTCCACTGTTATTGAGTACGCTAGCTGTTAAATGCCTTCATCACATATTTTATCCAGAGTTACTGTTTGTATTACATAATTTCACGCGGGCAGAGCCGCGGCCGGGTAGCTATTTTGTAGAGAAATAAAGATGAATTAAAAACAAAGATGTTCTGCAAATAAAGTACCCTCAGCGTAGTGGACTGGATAAAGCTGTTTGTATTTGTTGTTATAAAGATATACAGAGAATATAGTAACACCATCAATTAATACGTTATTAAAATTTAATTACTCTTTTCTATAGTACACGCGGGCGAAGCCGCAAAGGGACAGCTAGTTTAGACATAAGGTTTTCCGTTTATTTTTTCCTAAGGAGTCACCTGCCTAATTTATTTATTTAGTTTTGCTGAATATTAAATTTTACCACTCCCATAAACTTTAATGTTACCATAAGCTGTTGAAATAAATATATGTCTGAACGATTTATTATTTATTTGCATGATATACGTTATGATATCTAATATTACGATTTATTTACTTCCACAAAACAAGTTTTCTGGAAATTTTGTAATTTCTTCAAACAAACTGAAAACGAAAGCAGACTAATTTCAACAAATTAAACTTGCGTTCGTGCTATTTTATATAAATGACATAATTCGATACAGCTTGAAATCTTTATTGTAAAAAGGTTTGCGTTTTTTTTTCTTCATATCTTTGGCGGTTAAATTTCGAGAAAGTAATAATTATAAATTCAGGTATTTGCAGTCTATAAGTATCCAATTCAAGAGAATAATAACGATTGCTAGTTTGATTCAAGCTTTATTGACAATTCGTTAAAACACATTTTAGCACTTTATACTCCTGAAGTTCAAATTTAGAAAAATTCCCAAAATTAATTTTCAGGATGTTTACGTAGTCACTAGCCTGAGGTAATATTTCATTGCACGTTTTTAATTCCCCTAATGGTCGAATTTCAAGAAATTTCTAAATGTCATAACATGTATTTGTATGAGTGTCTCATAAAACAAAAAGCACAAAGATAGCCCGTTTAGTTCGGCGGTATTAACGATTTTTCGAAAACATAATTCACGCCTTTTAAACCCCGTACGGATCGAATTTTTAAAAAAAATCCTTTTAGTTTCTACCCAAGTCCTGAAGGGAACCCGCTCTCAAAATGTCACGTTTGTACGTCCAGCGGTTTGGACTTTGGTTTGATAGGTGTAACAGTCATTCTGTGAACATTTTAATGAATAGAGATATACTAGTAACATTTTTACATAATCTTACAAGGTAATTTCTAAACGGCTCCACCCGTAGTAACACAGTAGTTATCAATAGACACGTGGTAGTTGGCTGTTTTTTGTCCATACCGCACACAACTGTAATAACTCTATAGATTTAGTTATATCGTAAGCAATGGTCATTTTCACAAAAAAAATACACATTTATATAGAATGTATTTAGATGACAAATGCAAGCACATTGCATGTGCAACAGTTCAGAATTATATATACTTTACTTCTTTTTCAAAAATACTACAAATATTTTATGTACAATTAAATAAAAACGGCGATTTTATTCATTACTATCTGAGCAATTCAATGGCTACCACTCATCCACTGAGTCACCCTCCTCATACGAACACAATTACGAACCACTTTGGAAAATATCGTTCATTTCAGTTTAAATAACACACGTGTAACTTACCACAAGATAGTGTCACACAAAAAAGGTTTACTTGAAAGGTAGAAAGACATATTTACCTTATAAGAACATCGTAAATTTTACTTAATACCGCACTAACGAAATATAGCGGATTGAAGGGTGAAGATTTGTTTATAGATTGACGTTGGAAAGGTTTACTCTTCTGGAATTCAAAAGTGAACACAGATAAACAAAAAATGTGCAATACTATAAAACGTTTAACCATTTATTGATAAAAGGCCGTTAAATGCCAGCGAGGCGCCTTTCTATAACGTAATCTCTTGTGTGAGAATCGAAGTTACTAATTACGACATTATTAGCCGTCCAAAAATTCTTCATACTAGCAGCATGTTTGCTCACAATATTTTTGAAACCTAAGTTCTTAGATAACACACTGTGTGATTTATGTATTGATTTTAGAACTTCAAACATTTTTTATTAAATTTTACCCATAACCTTTGTGCCCAGCAATCTTTAATTAAAATCTACAAAAATTATACCAAAGTGAAACGTAAATATTGTGGGGGCACGTAATTAACATCTACATATGTCAAAGAGACCCAGAGTGCATAAACTCATGCAAGTCTTGAGTCGAATGGTTACCTTCATAGTTACCTCAATTATTTCCTTGATTAGACAATACAAGGCTGATAACCATACTTTTCGAATTGACAATCTGGGTGGTAGCATATTTGATTCAAATATTTATTTAGGGGGCCTGTGTCTATGTACTTCTTCAGTATAAGTTAATAACACTTTACTTATATGAATTATTTATTTAATGTATAGAAAATTGAGTAAACTTTAACTAATATCGCAAATATACTTTTCAGAAAAAGTTAAGTTTCTAATAGCCGAAAAAAATGAGTTTGTCGAAAACTGTGGGACTGATAAATATAATTTTAAAATTTTATAAACTCTAGTTACTAATTCGGTAAATAAAAAACTTCAACATTATCTGCTTTTTTCTCTTTATTTGTATTGCATCGCTGAACATTTACAGGTTTCTTACATTATCCAGTGCATATACGTTTAGCCCCTATGAAAATATTTTTGAAGTTAAAAAAAAAAGTTTTCTCCTGAAGAATTAAAATCTGATATTTAGTGACCTACTTCGTTAACCGTGTACGCGGCTGTAAGAGACCATGTTCGGTAAACCATGACCGTAACTAATAAAACTATCAC
This sequence comes from Medauroidea extradentata, assembly GCA_003012365.1. Classification (NCBI taxonomy): domain Eukaryota; kingdom Metazoa; phylum Arthropoda; class Insecta; order Phasmatodea; family Phasmatidae; genus Medauroidea; species Medauroidea extradentata. The sequence continues at coordinate 2,976 of PNEQ01119468.1, forward strand.
AATAGCACGTAATTAATCACATATTTTTATAAAACTGTTCCCAAATACTGTTTTAACCGTTTGTAGCTAATTTATTGCGACTTTGAGATTGTCTCTGCGTTAAAACACAGTACATACTGCTTCCAACTCACGGTAATTTCATACGAACTGCATTTAATAAAGAAATTAGAATTTAACGATTCTGTTTACCATGGGTCAAAATCCAACCTAATTTTAAAGTGTCTGAACTGGCCAAGTGTCAAACAATTACTATCACCATACGATATTTACTACTGTAAAAAATGCATGCACTATTACAAGGAAACTACTTGGAAACACAGTTGCCAAATAAATTCCTTGTAAGCCTGCAATAGTTATTATTGTAAAAAATATAACGACTGTCATTGTAACCTAGTGTTTGCACTTGCAGTAAAAAAATTAATTTTGAAATAAGTTATTTATTACATTCAGATCACAATATTTAACTTATACATTAAATAACTGTAAAACAAATATTTTACGTGGGATTATATTGAGGAAAAAAGGCTGTATTAGAATTCTAACGAACATCCTCGGGTTTGGAGACCGCACACCATGCCCACAGACCATCGTAACTTAAATACCACTTACTGTATTTTTTTTGCTTACGTCTATTTAATGTAGAGTTCAATGACATAATTTTTTAAAAATTTGTACGCCGTAATTAATACAAGTAAGGTAACTCGGAGGACGATGCAACACGTAAGAAACTTCAAAGCCATAATGTTTGAATTAATTTACAAAAAAAAATATTACGACAAGTTTTCATTGGACATTTGTGTATGTCGGCAGTAAGCCATAAGTTTCTGTTTTAAAAAGTTTAAAAATAACTAACAAAACGTAAAAAAAAAACTGGATGACTGGCATCTTCCCCCACGTTACATTATCTACTTTATTCCAGCAAAATTCATGCCAGAGGGTGTGATGTCTGTATAATACTTGTAACTTTACAAATAAATCATTTTATAAAGAAAATTTTTGTGTGTGTACAAAGGTTTGTATAAATACAAAAAATTAGAGTTTTTTTTTTATATTAACTGCCAAAAATTAGTTACCCTGACGCACAGTCCGTACATACCCACGGATCAAACTCAACCTGCCTCGTTTGCTGTAGTGAATGTTGTTTTGTATGCCAGCCTTACTACTGCAGTTCTACATAGCATTCATATGTTCCACACGTACAATCTGCAGTCATTTAGGTAGGTGAGAGCTACTAGAGATGAAGCGCTGCCGCTGGCTGCCGGACATGAGTGGCCGGAGAGCGAGTAACTTGTTTATCTCGCCGCTGATGGAAGAATACATCCTGCTCAACAGCCCGTGAAGAATGAAGAGCTCCTGACGAACGGTCTTTCATCTGAACAACCGGAGGAGAGGAACGACATTAGCGAGTAATGAAGAGTTTAACAGCTAGCCGTTTGTTCCTCCATTTGTGGGTTTCATCTGCAGAGAAATCCGCCCGCAGGGTTGGAGGAAAAAATAAGACCGCGGGATGCTGCGATCATCTAGACTACCCAGTCTGTCTTCATCCCGAGCAATTGGATGTGAAGAAGTGCTACTCCACAAAACAGCACTTTTAATCATTATTTTCTAAATTAATTTTACTTGCATAAACAAACTTGAAACTACACAATTAGAATGCATCTTTATAACATCGGACACAGATGTGCTCTGTTTGCTAAACTTTCAGCACCGAAGTATACGTTGCATTTTGCTTTTGCATAAAGTAAAGCTTAAAAACAACCGGAAGTTCACAGTTAACTTATAAATAAAACTGAAACTTTGTAGCTCAATGACTCATTAGTCCGTAAAGTGAGTAATGTTTATTGTTTACACACAATCTACTTCTCCATGTGAAACTGCAAAGAGGACCGGAACACTGTTTCAACAAACAAAAACGTGCACAATTAAAACCAAGAAATACCCTCCATCTACAATATTCGTTGAAATTTTAATAATATTACGGTTTTAATGAATTTATGTTTATGCCTTATCAGGATTCAAATTCATAACACACTCGTGTTTCATCATAAGACAACTTGAAATCCGCTTTAAACTGTTGCTTTTAACATACGTTGTTATAAGAAAACAAACATTTCCTGTACGTTTGCAATGAAATCACCCCGGCATGTTGGCTGTCATAAAATAAACCACATAAACAATTTTACGCGATATTTGCAGTAGAGACTCGCCTTCCACTAGTTTCCCTAAAAATCCCTCTCACCACTCATAACTGCAACTTTGTAAAATACGTGCAGCACGTGAACAAGTAAGAAGAGTAACGTGGTACTGTACATGTCGACTCCATGTACATCACAATCTACATATTGCGTCTAAAGTACAAGTTATGTTTACGTACTGAGTGTTATCTGAGCGGTTGGCCACCCCAATGTACCTCCAAGATCTATGATCGGTCTTCTGCTAGTTTACTGGAGAGAAGGAAGCAGAACATTTTGATTGTTTTATAGTTTATAAATATTACTCATTTTGTATTTATCCTTCTGGAAACTAAAAATTTAATTTAAAATTAGCTAAATGTGGAGTGTATGTGACATACTTCTAACGAAAACACCTGTAATTTATTGTTAACACAAATATACTGAAAATAATGCGTAAGTAAACGACACTTATTCTGACTCAATATTAATACGTTAGGAATATTTTTACATGCAGGTTTACATAAGTTAAAGTTCCTCGTAAAAGTGTGTGCGTGTTTAAAATTAATGCATTTACAAAATGTTCCTTTCTAAAGAATAAAATAAAAATGTGTTATCTCTACAGTACTTTAGTAGTAACACTTATCAGAGAAAATTATGTTTGTATTATAAGTCACACATTACTTGACTTCAGTAATAGTATAAACCTCTCGATGGACACAGTGCTCAGCAGAAACGTAGAGGCTTACTCAAAACGTAAGCAGACAGTATGACAGTCAATTGATTGAGCTCGGTATACCTTCATCTGTCAGATAGATTTCATGTGTTTCCTCAAGCTGCAACAGAATTTCCGTATAATTTCACTTTATATTTGAGAGTATAATTTTAAAATGTTTATTTTGTAGTCTTGGCTGTGGTTAACTAAACTTATTGCACCGAGAATCTAATGCAAAGACGGTAGGAAAACTAACAGAATGTAGCTTCGTGTGCGTTAACCTTCTGAAATAAGTTCATAAAAGTAGATTGCTTACAGTTCACAGATAATCCGTGATACTAACTTGAAAATGCCTTCAAAAAGCAGTGTTTTCTCATTTTATTTAAGGTAAATCACACAGGTTAAGAAGGCCCACGTTTAAGAACAGAAGTAATTCTGACTATAGTTCTTTGGTACGCATATAACTCTACATTATTCTGTTTACGAACTCATTCCTTACACATTTCTAATATTTACCCGACAAAGTCTTCAGTAGATTATACGGTGCACCAATGTAGCAAGGAATTTGTCTGTCATCTTTAGTCGCCTACAAATACATAATTACTAATTATTTATTGAATTCTGGAAACGACAAAAAGCGTTTCGGTCGATCTGCATTCTATCCAAACGATTCTAAAATTTTAAAACAAACGTTCGTTAAGCCATCCTTTCCTAACAAAAATTCGTGTGCACGTGTAAGGAAATATAAGCAAAAATCTTCAAGAAAGTATTATTCACATATTTTTATACATTTGAAGTGGTTATTTTAATTATTACGAGAGGAATTCTACGTTAAATTATGTCCAGCATCTCACAAAGTTGTTACAACTACGTAACTCACAATTTTACAGGTGTCATTACAGGCGAATATCTATGAGTGCTCAATAATAAGCTTAATATTTAATGCTGCGTAGCAATCACCGTTGAATATTTCACAAGGATTCTTGTCTAAACGCACATTACACTAACTGAAAAAAAGTAACATTATAAAAACTCGATCACCGAACATAAATTAATTCATCGGAGTATACAATAAATATACATGACAAGCTGTTATTAAAATAGAAATTTCTATTTACCAGTATCTTATATAAATTAAATTTTTGTGAAAAACTTTTTATATAAAGACTTTTCAAATGTATGCAGCCTGCTATTCTCGTGTGTAATCTTGTTGCCAATAGCTCAAGGAGTAAGGGGAATCTAGGTCTATCCTATTTCTCATGACTGTTGGTCACTAGATGTTTACTTGTGTGTACTTAAATAACCTGAGATGTCAGTCTTGTAATAAAGTTACGCTGAATTCCGTCTCCCCTTTCTTACCTTGCTGCTCACATTACGTCAAGCAAAGCGCACGATAAACTGTGGAATTTTGCTGAAATTACGGTATGTAAACGGAATATACGTTAAGGCAATGATCAATAAGTTCAATGTTTGCTATAATGGAACTGAAAAGCCGGCTAACTCGATACCATAGTCTTACGTCTGACAGAAATATGAGTCATTAAAAATTAGTCCAGATTACTTGGGTAGATAATGTTCTTCCCTGTAAAGCCCAAACTGACGTAGTTTGTTTTGGGAATCTGACAAAAAACTTCGGATTAACGACTCCATATTTAATTTTGTCGGTATTTAATTAATTGATATAAAAATTTTATGAAGTAACGTAGCACTACCAAAATAGTATAATTTGTACTTTTACAAATTACCACAAATGTGTGTAACTACACAACAATGTCTGAGAAACGCACAATTACTTCCGAGTATCTTCATTAAACTAGGCTGAGAAATCTAAATTATGAAAATATTTTACAACTAATTTAAATACAACTAGTAACATTTCGGATATCAATCATAAGAGTACACGCGACGGGAAAATTTATAAACAAATACTTAACTATTTCATGATTTCATTACGTGTGCAGCCTAAGTCAAATCTTTAAAGTCAAAAAAAAAAAAATCACAGTCATTTAAACTATTTGTCACGAAATGTTCAAAACTTATTTATATTTGTGTCTTGAAGATGACGCTGCACTATAACCTGAATAAATACTGCATTTACATTAATTGATAATTTTAGACAAAACGTCCGACGCTAAAAAAACACTTTAAATATGCTTACTCTAGAAACGAAGTTATTTTCGTAATATCTGATTTCTATATATTTAATGTCGGACACATATTTGTAAACAACACGGTTTGATAATTTTAAAACGGTCGTGATCTTACTATACACACAATTCACTTGTCATTCCTTAAATGTGTTATTTAAATGCATGTAGATATTCAATTTTTACACCTCATTACAGCTTAAAGGTATATCAAACTGGCAAAAGTAATTTGGGTAAGTAAAAATCTACACAAACCTAATTCGATAATGACGCTAAAATATTCAGCACGAAGTGATGGACGTTTATAAAAAGATAATTTTGCGCACCTGCGTGTACTTTTACACACATTTTATTATCGTCTACAGGAGTCAAATTTCTAAAATCAGATATATAATTTCAAATTTTGCATGTAAAAATGTATTTCATACGTACATACTCAATAATAATGTGCATTTCTTACAATGCCTAAGTATGTAAAACTCCGGGTAGTGAGTGAATGTGTTTTGTCAATCTGAATTCACTGATACAAATGTAATTTTCGTGTTGAAATATATTTTTAATAAACGAGAACTTCAAATGCACAGGTTTACAGAAATGTAATACAACTCACGTGACATTTTCACTTACCAACTCGCAGTGCTAGATAATATCGACATGTGTTGTGGATCATAGTTTAACCATCAGTAGTTTCCCCTGAGATGAAGGAAGAATTTCTTCAAACGTGTCATGTTCAGAAAAACACACGACCAGTCAGGCAGTTTCACGTGGGATATATGGTATTTGTTAATGCCAGCATGTCAAAAATAAAATACTTTCAAGAAAAATTACACACAGAATTTTTAATATCGCGTTCTCTTTTAAGCAAAACTTATATAGTTAGAAAATAAAGAAGAACGTCTTAGGAAACCTAGGTAGTTCGATTTACGACACAACTTAAATGAAAAATAATATTTCGACAGTTTAAATATATATATATGTATATATATATTTATTTATTTATTTATTTAAGTAAAGATCGTGTTTATATTTTACTACGGTTTACTTTTATTATTTTCTAACCACAGTTCCCTACACTTCTTCTAACAAGCTACCATATAATACACATGATATTTTAAGAAAATTTATAATTTTAATTTTTTAGGGCCTACGTCAGTAGGTACTGGATACGTATAAAAGACTTTCGTAAAAAAAACAGATATTACGTGCATTGCAGTTTTGTGTCTCATTTTCTTGAAATAATCGCATAACTTTATACATATATATTGTTTTAACTGGTTTGCTAAAAAAAAAAAGTAAAGGTGTTCTGTAAATTTTATAGAAAAATCTGGATTTCAGCTTAATAATTTTACATTATGTACAAAAATACATTATTTCTGAAAGAAGCTCACCATTACACGAGACTTTCGACAGTGATAATTTTGTAAATAATCGTGTATGATTGCTATACTTTGAGGAAAACACGTTCGGTTGACCTGTTCTTTCCGTACAATAGAAAAAAGTCGCTCTGTACGTATATAAAAAATTGTTATTGATGCATTGTTTAATTTTTAAAAAAAAATTAGAATATTTAAAATGTTTGAATCTAATGTTTTTATGATATTACACTTGTGAACTAGATTTCCGACTTTTTTAATCACAAGCACCGTTGTATACAAGTTTAAATGTGTCTATATTGATATGAATATTTGCGTATTCACCACAAATACACATAAACATATTTACTTAACTAATTAATACTAAGTCTAATATACCCGTTAAATTGTTTGATTTATTGTTAGAAAACACGTGTCAAATTTAATATTGCTGTGATGAATGACAAAGTTCCCAGGTATGACTGATCTTATACCACATATGAGAGACATGGTACGTTCAAACTGAATATACACTTAAGGGTGCACTTGCGTAACAATAACGTAAAAAGTACCATATGTTCATGTAGTTAAAAACCTATTCCTTCTTATCCGCTTAGGGTCAACAACAAAAAAAAAGCGTTTCTAAAAATACTTCAGATTTATCTTTAATTTACAAATACATCGATGTATATGCAAGTAAACATGTATAATATTCCAATCCAAGGTTGTATTCAAACCAGTCATCTCTTGAATGGGCCATTGATTTACGTCACGTGCCCTCGGGGTTGATGACATATGTAAAATATAAGGACAATAAGAAATGTCTTTAGGAACGTTGTATTCAGACATGTTTGATTTTTGTGTCTTAGTAAAATTTTTTAAGTTTAGCCAGTCCTCTGAAATAGTATGTTAATATAAGCTTATTTTTTGCTTTCATCCTTATTTGTTCTCTTTAAGTCGTTATTTACAACATTTAACTTAAAAACGTATAAACAAAAGACTTACGTATTGAGAATATATGTATTTATAAAGGACGCATTATTGAATATGACTGATGTATTACATTTGATTTGTTGGAAAAGTGACAATAGGTACATACCAGTGGCTTACGTACCACGTTCGAGAGTGGCGAGTGCATACTCGTCCCTGACACACACTTTCAGTGTTGCCTCATTTCAAATAAATCAGTTACACATCTATTATATTAAAAGTTACATATGAGACCTTCAGAAGTTACGTTCTTATGGGAAAAACATGCAAATAAATATTACAACGAGTAATTTTTTCTAGTGTGCCTTTTCAACGACTACAGGCAAGTAAATTCACTACGTCTCGCTACATTACAAGCAAATGTTCAGCTGTGCTTCCGTTATCCTTTCAAATAGAAGGAAGGAAGCACCTGAATATTATATGAAAACATCATGCCGCGGAAAGTTATTACCTGGGGGCAGATAAATAATTTACAACAGTTGCTAGTGGGAATTCAACAATAATTAGGTTTAAGGTTTTTTTATAAATTGTTATCTTCCGCCCAGGCGGACATTACTTCGCACTTAGGTTAAACAACGTACCGCTGTCACATGCTCTGTACATGCTGGCACTGCCGCCCGAGCGTCAAGTCTTGGCCACTCGATCAACTCGTTGAGATAACCGTTTTATTAGGTCCGCCGGCCACTCACGATAAGGGTGATATTATCTATGGAAAAAAATATATACCAAGGACGCGGCGCCGGCGTCGAATCACGCAGACAAATGAAAATTGCGCAAATTTTTGTGAAGTTTCCGCTTTCATCAGTGTGGGTGGCGCTCATGCCGACCCCTAGACCATAAACAATACTGCGGGGTAGCAAACAATAGCCTTTATGTTCGCGTGCTCGTGTTCTTACCATTTGTTCTACTAAATAGGTTGTTTGTATTAGAAATATGTATTTTAAGTTACAAGAGTCAACCATATGTTTTAATGTCGCGTTACATATGGCACATCCAGGTAACTAAGTAGTTACGCATGAGTCAGAGAGAAATTTTATATGACTGTGTGTTTTCAAAACATAGTACCGTCCTGCGTCTTGAATGACTCGACACGGATAAACGGCAACGTTTAACAGTTAACACAAGAATCACAAACGTCCAGTACAGAATTGGGACAGGTCAAATGGGACCACATTAGTACCGAAAGAATAATGTGAGGAATGAACACGTTATATTGGAGTCTAGCAAGGAGTCAACTTTCCTCACAGCAAATTAGAGACCCTATGTACTCGGTATGTAAATAAGAGGGTTTAGCATTAAATATTGTCACAATAATGTCACATGAATCGTACCATATGCGTAGTTAGTAAAGTACCGATTGTCACACGGCATAAGTGTAAGACTCGATCATCAACACAACTGAGAGTTTCATAATGGCTACATGGAGAAGCACGTGAGTGAATGAAGGGTGTATGTTGTGTAAGGAGAGCGCTATTTAGGGCAGGGGGTGGGGCGGGGGCACGACCTTGGAGAGGCAGTGGGTGGTTCGATATGGGGCACGGACGTACTCACCGGGCCCAGGTTGTCGAAGCCGTTCCTCGCGGCCACCCGACGCGCCAGCTCGACGTCAGGCCGGCCCTTGAGCGCCACCAGGAAGGAGTTGGTGAAGACCTCTGAGGCGCTTCTCTGCGCCAACAACGCCAGCGCTAGCGCCAACCACGCCGCCAGAACCAGCTGGTCCATCGCCGTGCAGGTGGCTAGTGTCTGCCTTCCTGCCGTGCCGTGTCTGTCTTCTGTTCCTTGCGCCTGCCCTGCTCGCACTGCCTGCCTGCTCCCGCTCTCTCGACAACCCACCCCCCGGCGTGACGTCACACACCATCGATCCACGCTCCCTGGCCCGCCAACATGGCCGCCGTCACCTGGCGCGCCTGCGCCCCCCAACCACCCACAACACCCACCCCCATTCCACTCATCGCGATTGTTGCCCTTTTATTATTACAGTCGCCGTTATTAACGCTTTGCTGGGGCGCCGCGGAGTCGCGTCAACCCTAACCTGTGACAATCACAGCACTATGACACGTCTCTTGGATGTCATTTGCCACGAGGACCCACTTTGTCTCCGCCTTACGACGTTGGGGCCACTGCGGTGAAGTAGTCGCATCACCCGACTCACACCGTCGCGATCATGACGTCATTGCATGTGACATCACCGTATCTGCAATTCTTGCGTAGGTACGATCTCGGGGTCAGATACGATTCTGTCGTCAAATACGAGTCGTATGGATACGTGTTGTCTGTCTGTTATTTTTCCCATGTGTTGTGACGTACGTGATGTACACTTGTTCCGATACAATATATCGGCACTGATTTATCGCGGGGAAGTTGCCTGTTTGCTATGCTTCAATTAAGCGCGTCTATATCTGACTTTTTTCTGTCGTTTTTTGGGGTTACCCCATCTGACTGGGCTAACAATAACTCTGGTACGCCACTACTGAATATCTGAGATATGTCTTTGAACAACTACATATTCCCATCACACAAATCACAGGCCGCTACACTGCTTTGCAATACACGGTGACGCTAAATACTATTGCGATTTTTCACTGTCCCTAACAATCGCAGTGTTTATCTCAAGAAAACACTTGAATGGTAACACGGCGAAGAGGGGAGCATGGGTCCGTAGTGGTTTAGCGGTTAGACTACTCGACTTCCACCACGGCTGTCCGGATTCGACTCCCGGTGGGGTAGCTCCCGATGTACTTTCGTTTGAAACGCAACCGTTGTAGCCGTTGGTCAGAGTGTTTTATCGGGACACGATATCTACCTTTGCAGAACATTCCTCCACTGCCCCACAGCCACATAATTATTTTATTACTTACAAGACTGTAAACAAAGCTATGATGCCACAGACACACGGTTAAAGAGTAACGCATTTAACGCACTAATAGCACATAATGGGTGGTGGGAATAAAAACGAGATAAATCTATAGGTCTAGCTCATATTTTAGGTGCATCCAGGTTTGATGTGAATAAATGTTGTGGACGCTGGTATGCCTGGATGTATCTACGCTTTTACAGACAGACTAGACTTTACATGTTTATAAAGAGTAGGGTTTAAATTTTATATTGAGATACATCTAGGTTATTTACGGATACGCTAACTTTTGAGCTGTGACCATCAGTTAGCACCATGGCGATGTTCCTGCAAGTTACACATGAGAAATGTTACCGCATTCGGAAGTATGTTAATAGATGTAAAGAGCTGTTACGGTTTTAAAGTGAAAATGTTGACATTTTAACTGCAGATTGTTTGCCAGTATCAGATGAAACACGTGGAGGAGCATTGGCACCTCGAAAACGGGTGAAAATACTACTTCGTTGTATGGCCGATCCTAGATTCCAGACTGGTGTAGCTGAGGATTTTAGAGTTGACCAGACTACAATAAGTAAAATAGTTAAGTATGTTATGGATAATATCATTTTAAAGCTGACGACTGGATAACATTTCCCTCCACAATGCAGGAATTAAATACAGCTAAGGTACAGTGGCAACGACGTTTTCAACTGCTAACCGTTATACGGGGTTTGGATTGAACCCAGATCGATATTTAAAAACCATCCTTACATTGTGATGAGTACATAATACGGAAAGGTTATGCCAGCATTAATATGCAGGCCGCCGTAGATGCTGATGAGAAATTTACAAGTTCGTGGTGAACAAAAGTGACAGGGAATCCAGAATTTAATTCAAAGGTTTATATTTTTTTTAGTTTAGTTATGCATATCAAGTATTTGTTATTTTATATATGTATTTTGTGTACAATAACTATATGAATTAAAACGGAAACGAAAATACCAAGCTTTTGGGAGTTATATTGCCCAGTTCAGTAACTACAATGTCAAATTGTATGCACGTTATTCTTACTATATAGAAATTTATTTATTATTTATTATTAGCCAAGGAATAAATGAACATGAAAATTAAAACACAAAATATTTGACTTCTTATAAAAACATGCCTTGCTTAACACGTTAATAATGAATGAATGAATCAGAGATACATTTATGAAGGTTGTACATTTGATTTATATTATAGTATAGCAAAAAGTATCACAATTTTGAGTCGATTTGCCGATTCCATCGTTTATTTTCACTAAGTTCTTATTCCATTTGAAGGTTCTGTAATTCCAACTGCTTCAACAATACGAGACTCTGAAGTTGCGGTAAAGCCAGGTTTTTTGTTTCTCCAGTTTCATATGATGCCAGGTTTGTGACTTCAGGCGGAACGTATTGACGTAGTTGTCGGTTTTCTTGTTGCGGGACCACTAACACTTAGACACTGCCTTCAAACGGCATTTCACTGCATTCTTCTTCATTTACATTATCAGCATGTGATGCATGCTTGATACCTACCGAAGTCGCTCATGAAACTTTATTGAAAACTGGATTTCCTTCCTGAGATAGCAGTGTCAATAAATCCTTCTCCTAATCTTTGAGCTTTATTGGTTTATTACCTGTTTCCTTCAAGTCAGTTTGACTTTTCATGTTGATTAACTGCTAATTTAGCTGCACAACACTGAATTGTTTGTCAATTCCTTGGGAATATTCTCCTGCGATTGTTGTCAATGCTTTATTCTTTTCTAATACGTACTTAGGCACTCTATAATTGTCTAATACAACCATGTGTTCCGACAGTAATTTTACAAACAATGGTTTGTTCACTACTTTTCTGTCATTCTCTTCACTTTCACTGGACGACATTTCGAGATACTCTGCTATTCAACTCCCACGACGTAACTTGCTACTGAGCTTGGGTTTGCATGAGCAGAGTGCCTTGCAGCTGGAAGTAAGGAAGGGGAAAGAGGGAGGAGTCACACATGAGCAGGTTACGACCGTGTAGCAGACAGACTGGCGCTGATTCAAAGTACAGTACAGGATGTATCTAGCTCTTGGGATGTATCTACACTGTAGAGTCTGCATACATTTTCCGTTAATTTTCCGACTGGGCAGGATACATCAACCTATATTTAGATTTTACTTATCCACTTCAAAATTAGTTAGCGCTATGTCTCATCCCTAGATTCTACCTAGTAGCATCTCGTTTTTATTCACTTCAATAAATGTTTTCTTAGACAAGCTTGTCGCGATGTTTAAGAAGCTGACATCTGCCCTTGAATTCAGGCTGACTGCAAGTGTCGCTGTTAAAAGTGCCCGGTAAATAAATGAATGTTAAGAACACAATTTTAATTCTACACGTTTTTGACCGTCAACAGGAAAAACTAGAAATCATCATTTTCAGATAATGACATTTGCGAACTTACGATCAAGCATTTACCCAGAATAATGTATATGTTAAACATGATCTCTTATGCGCCACAAACGGTTGTTCTTCAAAAATACGTTACTCGAGAAAATTTTTTTTCACTAAGTTGGTTAAATATATTGTCTTCGAGAAACCTAAAATTTTGAATTTATACTTTTAATACTGAATTATGTACCACTCCGTCTTAAACGCTCGCCAATATATCTCCATTCAAGCTACACAATTCGAATAGATCCTTACGTTTACGACCTCGAACTTCGAATTACCATTTTCAAAAGCACCTACCTATATTTCTACACCACGGATCACTGCAATGAAATCAAGGGCTTGCTTTTGTAAATGCACACTTGTGTGTTTACCCAGTTTTCTTGTGACTCTGCACTTCCCCTTTATTCAGTTTCTTATTTTTTATTCTAACTCATATAAACCACACACATTATCCCGGCGGGAGAAGTAAACAGGACACGCTAAAAATTTATTATTGGCGTCAGGAAACCGACATAACATTTTATAGTAAATCTGGATGAACATTTAATTCATATGCATCCTTCTTCTTATACATTCAAAACGCTTCACGAGTAATGCACGTAAGACATCAAGAAACATTAATATGCTGCACATACAATACAGTAATGTGCATATTTGCCAATTTAAATGGATTCCTGGCCATCCAACGAGAATTGAACCCGAATCGTCGTGGTAGAAGTGAGTGTTCTGAGCGCTGAACCACTGCAGGTTTCACGACCTACTCCCCCCCCCCAATCCATTTTCCCCGCCCGCAACCACTGCGTCACTGTGATGCAGACTGATATAGTACCGCAAAAAGCACGAATCAATTACCTCGTGCGTCACAACAGCAGGGACAAAAACTCAGACTTGAAAAACACATCCATACGACTTGTTTTTTACGGCTGAATGGTTCAGACACACGCGTGCCCACGCGATGATTAGAGAGACTGTGGTGCCACCTCCAGTGACGTCACTAGACTACCACATCAGTGGGATTTACACACGCCTTCGAATATCTGTAGCGCATTTCATTACAACCTACAAAACTTGATACTTGTCAGTGGACGTCAGAGACTAACAGTAAAGGAAACATCCTTCACGTTTGTTACATAACTGAAGATAATTAATAATAAAATAATATATATGATACACAGATCGATTCATAATTAGAATGACACTTTTTGGGAGGTGATTCCTGGTGACACAATATGTCGAAATCATACCAACGGCTTATGGCCTAAAATAATAACTACCGGAGTTACGCACCCGTTACGTAAGAGGTTCGGGAATGCTTCTGTGTATGTAAATAATAAACTACGTAATATTAAAGATCAGTTTTTCGTATAACGTTTACACGAATGAACATGTTAAAAGTGGTTATTTGCGTTTTTTTAAATCATTCCTTTGGCATTAGTCAAATCGGTAGAGGTAACATTGTAATAGTGTTCGAAAAATGGCAGCCATGCATTTTTATCAACGCTTATATATATATATATATATATATATATATATATATATATCACGAAAGAAAAATTTAACAAGAGCAAAAAAAGTGTCACTTTCGTGAGACACTCTTAGGGCATTGATCCTCGATTAAATTAATTTTTAAGTCTTTTCAAAGTTCATTAATAACACCTTTCACTATGCAACCTGTGTAACGAACGCTGAGCGGTTTGTCTACCAGACGGGCGCAGTGCTCTGCACCTTCTTTCAGTTGGCATTTAGCCGCTGTATGTAGCGTCATTGATCACACATTCATCGAGTTTAAACTGTGAAATTTAGATTGCCAGATGGTGACTCCGAACAATCAACCAAAATTGTGGAGTTATTACCGCACCGTAAATCAGAGAAACATTCAAATTACTCTAATTAAAAAGTAGCAAAACCTTTTTCAGGGTCTCTGACTGTACAGTTACTGGTTACTAACTCCTATATTCTAAACTCCTACGTGCCCACATCTCCATTTTTCCTCAATGGTCAACCTAGGTCAATGTCTACAGCGAAGATACGCAAAGAACCGCAAAATTTGTGAAGTTATGTCACGTTATGTATGTAGTACGAATATTACTCCTGTTTAACATGTTGTCAATATTGTGACAGATCGTTAACTTGTTTGAATCTATTTTACATTAATTTATAACATTCAGAAGTAAACAAAAGTCATGGACAGTAAATATAATACTGAATGTTAAAGAATAAATATTGATAGTCAACAGAAAATGTGTTACGTTAAACTCGATCAGAAGAATTTTAATAAATTTAATATTCAATTTTTAGGTAACGTTGTTAGGGGCGTAAAATAGTGTAAATCAGCGCTTTCTTGCGCCATAAATGGTTCATGTAACGTGATACTATAGCTGATGTTGGTGGATATTCCCGTCGATGATGGTCCAAACAGCAGCGTAACGCCGCGAAACAAATGTACAGTATGTCTCACCTGGAACCTGCTCAGACCGAACATACAGACAGATGTGTAGTGTTTCATGTCCTTCCATACTTCGGTCATCAGTCCTGCAGTTTACTGCCGATAGTCGGTTATATGTTATTAATGTGCGCAATCGAGGAACTTACAAATATACGCTTTAGTTTGGACTACCGACTGCTCGATTTAATATATTATTAAGTTGTTTGTAACAAATCATATTGCAACCTCATTTACTGAAATAGTAATAAGGTTTAAAACAAACCGCAAACTTTATTACTTTACAATAAATACCCCTGCAGAAGTCATACATAACGTTAAAATAAGTTATAATTACCATAACGTATTAAAATATCTGTTACACTTATTTAAAATATTTGACTGCCACTTAAAAACTCTAAACACACATAAAATATTTGTTAAGTTGCATAATCAATTAAAGCATCTCTAAGTTAATCAAGTTTTAATGTTGGTAAGAATCCTATATCGTGTTCGGTTTTTAAGAACCGTGTATACAGGATAAGTCAGGACTGCGTGTGTTAATTTCGTGTGCTGATAAGTTATGACAATTAAGGCTGAAATGTGTTCTCAGTTTGTCCGTAAAGTAAATACGCTGGGGGGTAATGCTACCCTGAAAATTACTTGAGTTTGTTAATTTAAATAAAATAAAAGTCTACTTCGTCTTTAATTGTTTTGACACTACTCAGTGTCGTTGTTTAATATAGTTATATTTCATTTTATATGTAGAGAAATTAAATTACATAGTCGATTGTCAGAGCAGCATTACTCCAGCTGTATCCCCCTTCTCGGAAAATTAACACTCATTTCAACTAGGTCTACTTACTATTTCAAAAATATTACTACACAAAATTAACCAACTCCGTCCTGACGCACTCTTCATATGTCATTATGTACGAACGATATGTATGTATATATGTATGTATGTATGCATGTGTTTATAAATGTCTATATGCATGTGTTATGTCTGTGATGGTGTGTGTGTGGTGTATGTTTAGATGTGTGTGTGTTGGTGTATATAGTGTACAGTATATTTAGGTGCGTCCGTTGGTATGTGTGGTGTATGTTTAGGTGTGTCCGTTGGTGTGTGTGATAATAAAATAAGTATTGAAATTAATATTTGTTGGCAGCTGTTTCCGAATAATGGTTTGCTGACTGGCAACTATTATTTTTGAACTACGATAGTATAACTGCTTACTGCTGCAAAGCAGACTGCTTACTCTTGGAGGTACTCTAGATACCAGATAAAGTTTAGACACCGCGTCAACAGTCTTGTATCGGGGCACTGAACATCATTATTTCCTGGTCTACTTCCCCAGTCCGAGCCGAGGTCATTTTCTTATCCATGCTCCTGAAGAAAATTCACAGCTCAAACTTTACCCTTTTATATTTTCAATTTGGTAAATTATAGTACAATAATAATAATGTCCATATTTGTTTCACTATGGTGAGAAATTGATACATTGACATGCGTCATCAGAAAAAAAGTGACTCTGTCACAAGGTCCTGTTTCCTGAATTTTGAAATGTGTGTGTGTACATATACATATATATATATATATATATATATATATATATATATATATATATATATATATATATATATATATAATTAATTTCAACGATAACATAAGCATTTTTCGAAGACACACTTGTTAAAAATAACACTTAAAAATTAGTTTTGTTGTGACCTCATGCGTATAAGCTTGAGTACGTTGTAATCCATATACTAAATTTATTACTTTCA
>PNEQ01119469.1:0-19849 GCA_003012365.1 Medauroidea extradentata
GCAAGTAAAGACTTCTTTTGTGAGTAGAGTCCACGATGGCGCCAAAACAGTACACAACGAGACGACACACACGCACCGTGCGAGCTTGAATTATCACGACCGACTTTGCCATTCGGTGTTTCCGCAGAAACATCCGGCCCGGAGGACCAAAATGTCTGAGACGTGTAACATAATACCCGGAAATTAAATTA
This sequence comes from Medauroidea extradentata, assembly GCA_003012365.1. NCBI lineage: Eukaryota > Metazoa > Arthropoda > Insecta > Phasmatodea > Phasmatidae > Medauroidea > Medauroidea extradentata. The sequence continues at coordinate 192 of PNEQ01119469.1, forward strand.
AAATACACATTAGCTTAGACAGCATCACATTACACACTTACGACGTCGCCATCTTGTCTTCTACTGAACTTTGATGCAGGTGCATGATGGGTAGTGATGAGGTCTGGGAGTGATATCACACACACGCACAATGCAAGAACTGTATATGTACACAACAAAATGAAAACTATCAAGATTATTTTTCGTTACTTTTCATCACTGCCGCATGGTAACCCAGACGAGATCTTAATAATTCTAACTGTTGGTCATCTTTCTGTTTCATTTTCACGAGTTCATACAAGCAAGATCCAAGAGACATGAACCAGCATTAGACTGACATGTTGTCACAATTGCTGGTTTTCTGTGGCGTAGCAAACTTTTCTGTAAGGGGAGGGGGTTACTCTGAGAATCATATAATGCATACCGACAACCACTTTAAAAAGGGCGTGTCCAGGCGTCCTATTTGGGAAAATTAAGATTTCATGTTCACTGTGCATCCTGGCCTCCCCGAGGTCGGGAAAGGTATACACCGTTTATAACACTGGAAAGAAAGAATTTCAAATTTTATTTAACCTCCGTACAAGTCTGGACGTATGTTTCCTTAGAGCCCACGATTATTAGAGCAGCTGGAGCGCACGACTTCCACCATAATGACCCATGTTAGACTTCAGTCGAGGTTGACCAAAATGTAAAAAATCATGCTCGTTGATACCATTGGTCGGCAAGTGTTCACAGGCATCTCCCCAAGTTTCAGCCCAGCACCGTTCGACATTTATCTCATATCACATAATTTAGCCAGAACCAGATATATGGTTGTTAAAAGCTGACCAGTATATCATAACTTCATGGCTGCTCGACTTAAATTTCCTTTCCTGCACGGAGATAATCCCCTCTTGCGCTCGACATCCAGGTACTGTTTTATGTATCTTACGTCAAGTAAACCTAGAACCATGTTTGTACAGCTCAGGATTTTAACCTGTACCGTAATATGCAGGTCAGATCAGAAGTAGTACAGACAAGAAATATATCTGTGAAGCGCAAGTACGGAATAACTTCAGTGCTATTTTGCCACCTTATGCACATGCAATGTCACCGTACTACATTTTGCCACTATCGTGTTTGTCTCCAGTTGACCACAGGATTCGCTCAGTGTACACAGAGTGTATCTAAAACATACCGACAAACTTAAACTGGTGTTTACTGAGGTGAAAATACCATGTTTACTGTAGGGAACCCATTGCCGAGCTAACGTGTGAAGCACTGCAGAAGTTTCCAACGTTTAAAAATAGGATAAATTTTTGTAATATTTAAAAATAACTTGCTTGACAGAAACATATTTATGGTTAAGAAAAAGTTTGAACGAAAATCAATAATAACGTAAAGGATAAGTTCTGTTAACACACTTCAATCGCATTGATAGGGGTGGCAATTCCCCTATTTCTTTAAAAAATTTATGTGACAGCAAAATGTTACTCTTTTTGACTAAACATAAGTAAATGACAGGAAATTTAGAACAATAAATATATCTTGCAAAACTGTCTAACGCCCGTTCTTTTAGGGCAATTATTGAATATTTGATTTCACAGAGACGAGCTATTGCCCACCTTGCCATACTACGAACATTTATGATAACTGACAAATTTGTAAAAACATAGATATTGTTAATTAATTGATTTATACGTTTCAATGAGTCTTGCCTAGCGCTAAGTATTGAATATAAAGTGTTTATAATTTTAAATCACTGCGAAATTCTGTACGTCTACATTTTGCACCTGGATAACTAAGCTATTTATTACTATTTGCCGTTTGTTGGGCGATTTTATTGTATCTTCAGTAGATTCAATGTTTCGCTTAATTAAATTGTAGTTACTCTAAAATCTCATAACAGTTTTTAGACACAGCATATCCTCTTAGTATTCATGGCTACATTGTGGACATAGAATGTTGCTAGGTTCAACGTGATGGAGGTGTGATAAATCCTTCACATTATTATTGCGTTTTGTAAAACTATTTCGTAACAAGAAATTTGTTTGTTACAAGCAAGTAGTTTTGAATATTACAATAGTTATTAATATTTTCTTAAATAATGGAACCGTCTGCAGCGGATACTATGTGAGCTGTGGGTTCTCAACATCAAAAATTCTATTTTTACTTCAGCAATCAACTGTTAAAGTTTGTCGGTATGTTTTAGATGTACGTTATAGGCATATATAACATATATTATATATGTATTTAGAATATTATAAATAAACATTATCTCCCATAAGTCCGGTCTCGTAGGAAAAGTCAGGTCTTACAAGGAAGGTAATAATAGGTGAATATAACGAAATGTTGTAAATAAAAACATTACAGCTGAATGCCACTCCATCCCGTCGGCCATATTACATCGTGTACAAAGGAATTTCAATCATAGCATAAGTATGTGCGATGCTCATCGTGGCCATCAATGTGAACATTTTCTGTCGTAATGACACACGTAATTGGACACACTGCTGTTGTATTACGCCAACATACTGCATTATTATAAAACCATTTAATATTTCACAAATTTCTATTGACTTTGAGACCTGACGCATGGGATACATCCTGTGTATAGGGCTGTTTTATAGATCAGTGTTTTTACGGTTCGTCTCATAGATTAAAAAAAAAATTATAAATGAGAATAATCGAGATATTCCGTCGAATTAAGTTAGTATTTACGAATTCCTGGATACTTAAAATATTATTTATTTAGTAATTTATGTTATTATGTTCCAATGTACCGTCGACAGCGAGGCTGTTGGAGATTGTTAAACACAGCAATACAAGGACAGGAAAAAGGTAAGTTGTTCGACAAAGTCTTTGTACAGAAACTTACCCAGCATTCGTCTGGAGCACTGTCGTAGAAGAACAGGTCTGGACACTCACCTGGAAACTTGACCCCCTTGTTGTTTGGCTGTAGTTCACCAAGTTACCGAGAATAATGTGTTTTATTGGCGCTGGCGTTAGGGCGGTCGGACTCAACTCCGCCCAATTCCTTTCCGCTAAGATAAACAATTTATCAAAACGTTTTTTTTTATAAATTTATGAAATACTTTCTTCGCTCACAAATTTAAGAAAAGGGTCCAGCAATCTTTATTTACTTTATAAATTTAACAATGGAAACAAGTGGACGGAGTTTGAGTCCGACCGCCTGGAAAACAGCGCCAAAAAGTACGATATTCTCGGTAACTTGACGAACTACACCCAAACAACAAAATACGTTGTTAGATAGGCGAGTCCAGACCTGTTCTTCTACGACAGTGGCCTGGAGCAATTTCGGGGAAGTGAGTCCAACCAACGGTAGCGTTTCTTCGCTCGTCTTTTATTCGCTTAAAAAAGTTAAGTGTTGCATTTATTAAATATATATAAAATTATTTTTTCACTTCACAATACAACTGCTTTTATTAGTTTTCAGTTTCCCTAACTTGTAAGGAAGTGTTAAATTTGGCTAGAAGCAGGTCTAAAAGCATTCGCGATGACACATATATTATTATGCCCTGATATGTTGAAAGTAATGAACATGCAGCAGTAAAATCTGCTAAAATAAATTTTTTTTACAAAAATGTGACGTAACATTTATATGTTATTGGTATTGTAGTAATCAAAATGAGACTTAAAAACTTAAAATATTTACGTTGTTTTCCTTTCTTTCAAAATTGTTGCCTGACTGAGTTTGAGTGATGAACGCAAATTACACAATTTTGGCCTGAGCAATTAAAGCTGTTTTTAAAAATAACTAAAAGCACAATATGTGTATATATAAACACACATTTTCAGGGGTTGGCTCCCGTAAATTTAATTGGTATGGAAAGAACTTGAATTATTTAGAATCATTTATATCCTCGGTGTCAAAATGGTTTTTAGTTCTGCGACTTATTGTCTTAGTTTATCGATCTGCAAAAAGCAATTTCGTCATCAATGCCATGCAGCGTTAATATATATTATTGATAAAACCCATAACCTAATACATATATTATATAATTATACAAACATATATAGATAAAGGGTTTTAATTCAGTAATTATCTATGGGTATGGAAATATCGTGCAATTATCTATGGGTATGGAAATATCGTGCGTTATTTACTTACAAATTGGTCCTTGATATCGAGTTGGTTTTTAAGCCCTGTGACTTCTTGGCTAAGTTTGTCAACCTTTGCCCAGAAATAAACAGTATCATCAGTGCCGTAGAGAATATATGTCTGTCTCTCTCTCTTTATGTATATATATATATATATATATATATATATATATATATATATATATATATATATATATATATAAACGCACAAGATTGATAATTTTAAAATGAAAACATAAAATCTATTTCTTATGTTAAAAAATTTTAAATTTTAATATCTTCATTTTGTACTTTATTTGAAATTAATTAAACTGATTTGAATATTCCATTGAAAAAATTTATTGGTGTAATATATGTAAGATGTCACATTTCATGGAGCAATGGAGGAGTCTAGGAAGTGTTTTATGTGTATTATATCTGGGCAATAAGGGTTTTATCTAAGGAGGTAAGGAGAGTTTTTTTGGTTCGTTGGGTGTCGTGACAAGGGAGTTCTCTCGGGAGGGCCGTGAAGAGTTCCGGGAACGAGGACGACTTCACCGCCGAATCCATCCAGGGAACAGGACGTCTGGACCTGCTGGATGCTGTTGCCCTCAGTCCGCCCGGAGAGCTGGAGCCTGCCGACTACACACGAGTTTTGGTGATGTAGAACCTTCACGTTGCTGTGGTAGGGCCAGCCAGCACCGCCATTCATTGATTCGGGGCCTGTTGGTTTTTCCCCTTATTGCTACCGACTGGAAGTGCTGCAGTCTGGCTCTGCGACTGGGGTTACTTAGCATGCTAAAGACGTAGGAGCTTCAGTTACATGTTATTTTTTCTAATTAACGTAATTTTGATTTACCAATCCTCCTTGCTCCGCCGCCATCTTGTTGGATTACTACTATTTTCTTTAAGGTTTTAACAAATTAAGATACCCACTACCTGATGTACTATCATATAAATAATTAATTTCTGAATTCATTATGTAATTGTTCCTGATTATTTACTATTAAATATTGTGTGCCGTATAACCATAAGTTCTTTCAGTTTCTTACTAGCGTTTGCTCCTTTAATGTATGGAAACTAATAGCAATTAGGTAACCTTGGCCGGCATGAACGTACACTACACTACACCATCTTGTTTCCCCTGAGAATTGTAATATAGATATTAGAGAGTGATCGACCATACGCGGGGCCCGAGGTTCCCTAGTTGAAGTATTCCTGCATGAAGTAGATCTGTACTGCTAGGGGAAACAAATTGTTTCTCGTTTGCTTGGCTTGGTTGCTACTGTTGTGTAGTTTGTTCGTACACTGAGACATAAAATGGCGGACAGAAAAGCTGTAGAAAAACACGTCGAGGAGACCATAGAGGAAGTAATTGCGGAGTTCACTACGGACAGCGATTCGTTTTCACGTACTAACACAGTCACAGAATGCGATAACTTACCAGAAACAGGCGGCATGGCAGAGGTCATGAAAATGCTGCAACAAATGCAGACCTACATTGGGGAATCACAGAACATGATACGTGCAGAAATTCAAATTAGTCAGTTGGGACTACAGACTCAACTTAAGGAAAATTCGCATACTGAGATGCGGACACTCCAAGACAACCAGAACTCGTTTCAGGAAAATTAGCACATTGAAATGCACACCCTTCAGGAAAATCAGAACTCGGTTCAAGCTAAATTACAGAACTTAAGTACTGAGTTTTCGGACAAAATATCAACTTTAAATCAGGTAATCGTTGGTAGGATTTAGGCCGTAGAGAATAAAACTCAAAGTTGTATCACGCTCGTTCAAACAGTCACACAGGAGTCAAACGAAAGGCTTGAGGTTCTCGACCGGAATATCGCGGAGAACAGATGCGAAATACACGATGTATATAAATTCAGCTCAACAACCAATTAACTGAGACACACCAAGCTATTGACGAATTTCACACTAAGTACGTCGGCCATTTCCGCTGCTTGTCTGACAAACTAGAAAACGAACTGGCTCGCAAATTCGAGCGTTTGCAAATAGGTTCGCAAAAAACACAGCACAGTAAAAACGTGTCCTTTTATCGGCGAAACCCCGCCTTACAAGTATGCTGCGCAGACGAACGATCGTCGGAGGTGACCGACTCAGGCACATAACGAACATCGCGAGCCGAATGTCAAGGCGTCGGAGAAACCAGCGTGACACTATTCAGCCTGGATAGTAATAATATTAATAATATCGCTCCAGTTAGCAATATCGCTGCTCTGTTTCACCACCCGATACAGCAGCTAAGTAAGGCCGTTCCGAGATTTGCATATTCAGAAAACGAAAACCCTATGGAATTTATTAAGAAATTCGGTGAGTACGCGGAGATGTTCAATCTCACAGATCAGGAGAGATTAAGGTACCTCACCTTCTCGCTGAAAAATTCGGCAAATAATTGGTGGGGAGTTGAGAAAATCACTACAAGGGATTACACATCCTTTAGGGATAAATTTATAAAACACTTCTGGGGGCCTTGTAAGGTCACAATTACACGCAGAACGCTATGATCCACGCGGCAACAAAAGGGTGGACGAGCACATTAGTGCGATTTTTGAGCGTAGCCGTCACTTAACACCGGATATGTCGGAGATGGAGCTCATATCTATGCTAACCACTCACATGCCTATCGCCTACCAACTGGCTTTAGTAGGCAAATATAACCTCACGTTAACTGAGTTTCGCGAGCAGCTTATCCTAGTGGATAAACTGGAAAGGCAGAAACGTCAGCAGGGACGTAATGATTTCAGGGACCAAAACGCAGGAAAATCAAAATTCCAAGCCGGGCCAAAATTTTCCCGAGAAGATGACGAGGTTCGGGATAGACATGTTAACGTGATGTCGCGTGCAGGAGGCTACCGTTCAGACGACGAGGCGAATTATAGGAGTCGTCGGGGCCAAGGGTACGATGGCTCACGAAATTCATGGAACCAGAGAAGGAGATCGAATTTCTACCGCCGGGATCGGCGTAGAAGTCAGTCGCCGAAGCGTGATTCCCACCGTTCAAGGTCAAGCAGCCGAGAGAGAAGTCTGGATGAAAGGCGGCGCGACGACAAAGGGCGGCGCGAACGGGAACGAAGTCCGCCCCGCGACCAGCGAGGACGTCGCGGCGAAGAACATGCGCGTGAGAACGAGCGAGAAGGATATTTTGAGCGACACAAACCGTTGGATCCTTCTGCACCCGAATTTCCCGTTGATCACAGCAATCGGGGACCATCTACGCCAGAGTTAGCGCTTGATGATAGAGGATGTGGGGATCCACGTACCTCTGCCCTGATGGGCCTACCTTTAAACTAAATATGACTAACGAAGAGGGTCTCCGACCGCTAGTCGATGGCGTGAAGTTAGTTGAGGAGACACGCACAGATAGTTTTGAGTGTGTAAGGATTAGAGATACAGATTATTTTGCGAACATCGAGGTTCGCGAATTTAAGGACGGAAACATTCGTGCTTTGGCGGAGTGCTCGGTGCCACCAGGGAGAAGTGAAGTTGCACTCGTTGATTTACACACTCTACTATGTGACGAGGACGAGAGGGATTTCTTGCTTAACGATGGCATAGATAAAGCTAAATGTGAAATGTTATGCCCGGAACTTAATTTAAATATTTGTGGCCAACAAATTCCTACTCTACTAGACAGCGGCGCAGAGGTTTCATGTATAGCGGAAGACGTTGTACAAGGAATAATAAGCTCTGGACATAAGCTGCCTATTTTACCGGTCCCTCACATTAAAATACTTGGCGTAACATCAAAATCTAGCCCTGTGATTATACAACAATCTGTGTTACCCTTTCAAGAATTGGGAGAAATTAAGGAGGTTCCAGTTCTCATTGTTAAGGGTCTTGCAAAGTTACTGATTTTAGGTACAGACTTTATGACCGAGCACAATGTAGTACTCAATTTTGGGATTTGGCTTGTATCTACACCGGAGACTTCGCGAACGATGCATCCCAGTCAGTGGCGTGTTGCGGATGACTTCGTTGGCATGTTGCGGAAGGAAGTTCCCATTTTTGAGCAACAGGCATGTAAAGAAGACGATTGGTCGGCTTCACATGAATATCTAGTTACCGCAGTTAATAAGATAGACACCTTGTCCGCAATGCAACAGGACGCCTTGCTAGCCATGCTAACCCAGCATCGCCAACACTTTTCCGAGAAACCTGGACTAAACAAACTGTACACTGCTCGCATCAGAATTAAGCAAGGCGAACCTTTTCATAAGAAATCGTATCCGATTCCAAGAAAATATTTGGCTGAGGCTGAGCTATTCTTGTTGAAGATGCACGATTAGAATACTGTAAAACGGGAAGATAGCCCTTATAGTAACCCGATAGCTTGCGTAAAGAAAAGGGACGGATCTGTACGTATGTGGTTGGATGCGACTCAAGTTAACAAGATAACTATTCTCGACCGTGAAGGGCCTGTTAGGGTCAGCGAAATACTCAGGCTGTACACTGGGGTGAAATTCATGAGCATTATGGATCTTAATGAAGGTTATTGGCAGATTCGACTTTCCGAGAGCAGCCTGAAATACACAGCTTTTCTGTTCAATAACAAGCAGTACTGTTTTCAGGTCATGCTTATGTCAACGACATATTGATTACGTCAAAATCGTCCGAGAAACATTTAGATCACTTGAATATCGTCATCGACAAATTATCTAAGGCGGGGATGACAATCAAGTTGAACAAGTCGAACTTCTGCCTGCAAGAACTTCCATTCCTGGGCCACATACTGACGCCTAATGGCATTAAAACGGCACCGGAGAAACTGCAGGCTATTTGCGAATTTCCTCGGCCCAGCAACCCAAAACAGCTGAGAGCATTTCTGGGCGTAGTAGGCTACTATCGTGACTACTCGAAGAAACTGTCCGGGCTATCAATTCCGTTGTTCTCGCTATTGAAGAATGGGAATAATTTGGTCCTGGGGTCCTGAGCAAGAGCAGGTATTGCAAGATGTGGAAACAGTATTCTTGGAAGAGCTCGTGATTTACCATCCAGTCATGAGTCGGGAATATTTCCTGAGGACAGATGCATCGGACTATGCACTAGGAGCACAGCTAACACAGGTCGACGATGACGGATTGGAGAAGACAGTAGCGATGGCGAGCCGCACCATGACCAAGGCGGAAAGGAATTATTCTGTCACGGAGAAGGAGGCTTTGGCAATTGTGTGGGTGCAAAATAAGTACAGAGACTTGCTTCTAGGAGAGAAAATCAAGCTCCTAACTGACCATCAAGCCTTGACTAGTTTGAAGATTGGTAAACTTTTCGGCGGCCGATTAACTCGATGGTCGTTGCTTCTGCAAGACTACGATGTCGAAGTGCAGCACATCAAAGGGAAAGACAACGTCGTAGCTGATTATTTGAGTCGAGTACCAGATGGTGAAGCTCACTACATAGATGCGAAGAGATCATCCAGGGAGTTCCTCGTAGCCAGTCAAGGGATCCGACAGCTAGACCGACATCCAGACATCGTCGACATTACACAAAGGCTAAAACTGGAACAAGATCGAGACGAAACGTGCCGGATGATTTTGAGCCGCATGCAAGCTGAGAAGGAAATGCAGAAAATTAATCTACTGTACTGTGTCGATGGACAAGGCATTCTGTATCGTCACTCAGCCAAGGGCGACTTGTTCGGCGAACCATGGAAGCCAGTGGTACCCGCAAGTTTGGTCAAAGAACTGACCTGGAGGATACATGTGTTTTTGAGCCATGTGGGAATAAACAAAGTTTATGAACTGGTCCGAAGAAAATTTTATTGGCCCAAGATGTAGAAGACCATCGCCAAGATAATAGCATCGTGTGATCTGTGCCAGAAGGCTAAACACACCAACGAGAATTTGCAAGGCGAAATGCAAGCAATAATTCCTGAGGAACCTATCAGCTTAGTCTCAGTGGACATCTTCGGTCCGCTTCCTCAATCCAGGACCAGAGTAAGGTACATTTTTGTGATCATGGACGTGTTCTCTAAGTTCACAAAATTATATCCGATCGTGCGAGCCAAAGCCTTGACTTTATTGGCGAAGCTGAAAGAATTCGTTAAGTAGGTTGGTGCACCTAAATGTGTGGTATCGGAAAACGGGACACAGTTCATCGGACAAGTATGGCAAGAGGGACTTAAGAAACTCCAGTTTAAGCCAACTACGACCTCTGTCTACCATCCTCAGTCGAGGGTGGTCGAACGACAGATGAAGTCCTTAGGCACCATGCTACAGATTCATTGCCACGAACATCAACAGAGCTGGCGAGATAAATTACCTTTAGTCGAATTGGTGCTTAATCAAACTGTGCATGTTTCGACGAATTTCACGCCATTCGAAGTTTTAACGAATCGCAGGTCGGACATTTTTGACGTCATTACTTATCGCAAAAATCGAAGAGGAGAAGAGAGAAGACACGGATGTGAGAGAAGAAGTGAAGAAACTGGTCCATAGCCGGTTATTTGCTATGGCGAAGAGGAGAGCAAAATACATAAAGAAGTCCAAAATTAACAGCTTTAAAATCGGAGACTTGGTACTTATCAAGACACATCCAGTTTCGCTATTTTGGGAGCATGTAACCAAAAAGCTATTCTTACTGTACGAAGGCGCGTACCGAGTACGAAGAGTTATTCAGAATAATTGTTACGAGCTGGAACATCAGCGCACTGGAGAGATTAAAGGCAGGTACAATATCACTTAATTACGTCGCTATGTAACCGAAGATGAATAAACAAGGAATCAGCAGGGAAGACCACCGAATCTACTGGTTGGTTACGAGAAATTAAGGTCTACATTACTGTCTGCTACTGGTGACGTCGGAACGACGGAATTTATGTGCTAGAATAATTGTGATACGACACTATTTTACGTATTGGACGTCGGAGTAAAAAAACCCTGAAGCCAGAGGGCTTTTACTACGTGTGTGTAACTCGGCATAGTGATCGAGATGGGTTGTTACTTGCGCCGTTTTTGAGTTTTCGTACCTCACGATTGACTGAGAAAATATTTCGAGTTACCTGTACAGCAGAAGTTTGGAAATGTCTACTAGACCCATTATAACAGCGATTGTCTCGTCTGGTAGTATTATGGCTCACCTAAGCTGAGTTATCATCGTGTTTGTACTTATCTGTCCTTATATTTATTTATGTGGGTATTTTGACGTTTGTAGTTCATTGTGTATGACTCTGATTGTCGAAACTGTCGAATTGTGTTGGAAGTTTGTAAATCCGAATGCCAAGTTTCATTATTTATGTGGTGTTTTTGACTTCATTAGTATTCGACTGTGTTCGCACAGGCTCACCGTAAATTAATCCTTCTTTCTCCTAGCATTACGTTTCGTATTTCTCTTTTTCGATGAGTGACTATATATTCATGGCATGAGTTTTATTTATTTATTTTTTCACAGAGAAGAACACTGTTTTCTGCATGCTGCAGATTTGGTTTCCCGTTATTTATACACCTACACGTAATTAACATAATCAGTAGTGTCCCTGAGGTACTGAAGCTTTGACCCTGGTTATGCGGTGCCTCTGTGGCAGAGTTAGTCACACATCGCGTCGAGGAGTTCTCCGCTGGGATGGGGATGGAAAGTGAGCTACTGACTCGGCAACAGCTTTGAGTAATGTGTTGAACGGACTGGAACTGTGGGGGAACAGTGCTCAGTTTGTGACTAAAACTAAGGTGTTTGTGAAACAAACAAAAGTGATATTGTGTTTTTACAGTAACTCCCTACTGTGTGCTTTAGAAATTTTCAGGTGTTACTGATTAATTTGTATTGCCTCGAACTACTCGCCAGTAGGCGGGGGCGACCCACCGAGGACACTGTGCGCGCACAGACCATCTAGCTATGTGTCTTCACATGATGGTGTGGTGCGATGATCGCTTTGCATCAATAGGCACTAAGTTTAGCAGAAAAAAACTGACAAGCAGAGATTTTCCTCGAGAGGACCAACGAGTGGACTGAGCATAGGCTTGGTGTTTTCTAACAGATGCAGAGACTTCTACGGGATCGTCTCCTGGGAAAGGATGTCTTCAAGGGATTTGTTCTTGTCAACGAGACTGAGTTTCCGAACTCATACAGATTCGTGTTCACTGCAATGACGATAACTTTTCTTGAATTTATTTAAATGTTTCTTGTGTTACTTCAGTTAATATGTTTAAAAAAAACTGCTTTTCAGTTGAAAAAGGGACAAAATTGAAATGTAGTTTAAATAGTGAACATTAAGAGTGAAACGTGTGGTCCCTTTTATTTATTTTTTTCAGTCGGTCAAGATTTGGTTTTCCAAAAAAACAAAAACAATTTAAATGAAACTTTAATTTAAAACAAATAGCAGTAAGTAAAGATTATTTAAATATTCTAAAATATAAATACAATTTCCTCACCCTGCATAATCTTTTATGCATAAATTATGTTTATATTAATAATATTGTGTGGTAACATAAGAAAAGAAAAATAATTACCTTAATTTTGTCTTTATCAAAAATACATTTTTTCAGGTTCCTTATTAACTACCCTTAAAAAATACCAACGATAAAAGTGATCTGATGTTACATTTGTAAGGTGTTATTATATTTATAATTAAAAGTTTTAAATTAATGTTTTAAATCTGTCTGTTATTAAGTGGTTTATTATATATTGAACGTTTAATTTTTTTATATTCCATTAATAATTAATTTGTGTAAAAAAATTGCGGCTCAAGGTTATTATGAACTGTTTCAAAAATGAATTCTCTCTTCGAGGTCAATAGCTATTAGTAGCGTTCTTTCCTTTTCATGACAAGAATAACGTTAAAAATATGTTAGTTAAGCAGTATCAGTGCATGGTCACAAAATAACGTTACTTAAATTGGGATTTAAGACGACGGAATGCAATTATTTGAAACTACATGTAAAATGATTTTTTGAAGTTATAATCTATGTAAAATTATAATAATTCATAATTTAAGGCTTTCGGGGAAAAATTATATGAGTCAATCTTATATTCTGAGGAAACAATCTCTTTCTCTCGCTCTCTCTCTCTCTCTCTATCTATATATATATATATATATATATATATATATATATATATATATATGTGTGTGTGTATATAATAGCATACAGGATGTTCCGAGAGTAGATGTTAATTAAGGGACTGGTGATAGAGAGGCCCAAGACCTACCAAATAAATCAAACTCTTATAAAGTTTATAGTTAAGAATTTGTTATGAAAATTTGGCTGTACTCTGCCCTGAGCTAAGCATTTACTCATGGTGGAAAAATTAATGGTCCATGTTGAACGAAGTTCGTACACACCAAAAATTATTAGTGTCGTCACATTAAAAAATACATTTTACGTCACTGAGAGTACCTCCTTTTGGGGTAAAATTTAACTTTCAGAAAAGTTGTGTTTGGTTCTGAAAGATTCCTCTAGGTTGCACGAGGTAATAAAATATTAATGGGCCACATAATTGATCACCTGCCATTGGACAAACTACCCCATAGTATGGACAATATATTAGTATAAACCAGTATTTTAAATTAACAAACGTCGATGCAGTAAATGTGAAAACATAATATAATGTAAAAGATTCTCGCAATGAAAAATCAGCTATATGGTTTAAATAAGCATGTGAGTAAATGCGGTTTTTAAATGTACCTTAATTGAAATAAAAATATTACACATTGTTTGAAATTTTCTAAATATATTTTGAATGCAATTTGTTTAATTTGTGACGACAAAAGGAAATGCTATTAATCAAGGAGACAATAGTCAGTTGTCCAATTAAAGGAAATTTATATTATCGAAATGGAAAGTTAAGATAAACTAGTTATATCACCAGACAAACTTGCGTCGTTGCGGCTTATATTCACAGCGCCGCACTGTTAAAAAATTTTCCGTAAAATCAAGGAAAAAGTACTGGCAAAAAATTATCCGGATTTCTTCCTAAATTTACGTACACCTCATTTTTTACTGCAATGTATTGCCCGTAAATGTACGGAAAATTGACTACAAATAACGGAAACTTAATTTCTGTTTATTACGTAAGTTCCGTAAAAATACGGAACATTAACTAAACATAACGGAAACTTAATCCCTGTGTGTTACACAATTTCCGTAAATGTACGGAACATTAACTAAACATTACGGAAACTTCATCCCTGTGTGTTACACAATTTCCGTAAATGTACGGAAGACTAACTATAATTAACGGAATCTGAATTCCTATTTATAACATATGTTCCGTAAATAAACGGAACCTGGCGTCTCATTTAACGGAAATGTAGTAATAGTAAATTACAAATCTTCCTCCGTTAATATGAGGAACATATAAGCCTATTTTACGGAAACCTACAACAAATACAAATGGAATTTTTTTCCATTTGACCGGAGTAACAAAAATTTCTTAAGTAAAGAACAGAAATTCCATTTATAAGCAGAAAGAAAACTGTCGGTACAGTGATCCTCAACGTCTAATGCTTTTGTAAGGGCATTTAAAGTCTGAATGCACAAATACACGAAACATTTTCACAGTTTTCTTAAAAATTGTTTTTATAATGACAGGTAAACGTTCCTCGATGGAAAAGTCATGTGGATTAGTCTTTCAGTAAACTAACAAAAGTTTCTGTAGCAAAATAATTTTCAAAAACAAAATTAAAATTGAAAATTTAGCATACAATGTAAAAGCAATTGTTAGCCATGTGATTGTTTCAAGATATTTGCTCTTTTTAAAGCCTGAAAAAGGTAAATAAAGACCTTAAAATAGCTTACATATGCTAGGCTGCAACCTAAATAAAATATTGGCTGCATTTATTAGGTGTTCACAAGTATTCCTTTACATATGGACTGCCACAGGTTTTCATTTACAAATTAACTACATCACGTAACTTACCAGTAACTTATTCTGATCAGTTTGATATTGCCCCTAGTGGATTACAGTACTTTTTCTATAAAAAAAAGTTATATTTTCATACAATTCACTCATTTTTGACTACAAAGAAATTCAGAGCTACAATACAATGATTATTCCAAATTATTAGTCTTAATTAAATTTTTTCAAAAATATTAATTTATGTCACTGACAGTTACTTTCACCAATCTTTAACAGACAGCTCTCAAAAAAAAATTATTCGACTGATAGTGGAAATATTGATTATTTACACAATTTCTACCTGAAGTTTAACAATTATATTTTCACTACATTCAATAATTTCTTGGTAAATATTTATACTATTTTTATTCAACTAATTCATTATAGAAATAACACACGATACACATTTCATTTAAACAAACATTTATTGGCTCGACACGTACAGGCAATGCACACATTTCCAATATTATCATTATAGCATTTTTTTCTCACTAATCCTTGTATATAAGAAAAAATATTTACAAGACAAAAAACAAAAATGAACTATTTCTGTAGTAGTATATTAAACGATTCTGCTATTTCTTCCATTCAGTATACAGCATGCTGACTGCATGGAATCCTTGGATTTTTCTCATATTGTTCTTTCTTGAAATATGAATCTGAAACATTCCAGTATATGTATACATTAACATTTTTCTGTTATCAATACCACAGTCACAATTACAACGATGTTAAAAACCATACAAAAAGCCGCCAATATAAATATGACGAAATTTTGTGCCTAAAATGAGAAATATCATTTAGACATAGAAGAAAGCTTTCTTATTTTAAAACTAACTTATATGAGTGTGGTCTGATTTAGCCAATTTTGACTGGCTACACAAACCCATTAAATAAGCGTACCCCATGGAAAATTTAATTTTGCAACAAATAACATGAAAATCAAAAAAGAACAGAACAAACCAAATAAAAAAACAGCTAGGCCTTAACCCACCCTCCCACCTTAAGTCCACTCCGCTAAAGGTGTTGGTGCACCAACTTTTTCTTAAATTTACATGAAACATCTCAATGTAAGAGTAAGAATACAGAAAAATATATATTTTTGACGACTTAACTGCAGTTACATACAACAATACAGATGTAAGTAGATGCACAGAAAAGCTAAACATAATTAAGACAAAGATAAATGGTCAAAATTTCCACAAATAACTGATTCACATACACAGTGTGTGTAAAATGTGTTCACCTACATGAATTATTGTAGTTTTAACCATCTCATTAGTCAACAAATTAGACTTACACATGATTGTTATTCAGTTACCACTACTTTGCATTCCACTGAAGCATAAAGTCCAAATTTGTAGTATTACATAAATTGTGTATGTTAACAGTTTTATACACAAATCACAGTGTTATGATAATATTATTTGGATGAGGATGTGCCCAATACCACAAATGTAAACGGAAAATTCTGGTTAACTCTATATACTTGTCAGTGTGTGCATGCACATGAGCCAGGCATGCCCAGTTGTGTGTGTGTGTAGTTTTATAATAATATAATATTTGGCTTAAAACTACAGATCACGTGTATGACGAGTAAAGATAAAGGCAGCTCTGGACAAAGTAAGCATTTTTAAAGTCCTATTCAATTTCTATTTTCAGCCAGTTTATATCTGCCCTCTATATGTACAAAAACTTGCCATGCACTTTTATTTACACAGGCTTTTACAATGTTTACATCGAAATTCCATCATTCCGATAAGCATTATCAAATTATTTCATACACAAGTGATCAATAATAGCCATCGTTAACAGCATAGCTGCCAACCTCAAGGTTTCAAAAATAGTACAACCTTTAAACTGAGTAAAATTATGCATAAACAAGACGCGCATTTCACATGCTGTGCATGTGTAAATATCATTGAACTAAACTTCTTTAGCTATTTTGAATAAAATACTACACTGTTAACATGCCAAATTGTTGCATTCAAAATATATTTAGAACATGCTGAATAATTAATCATATAACATAAAATTAGCTGAAAATTTTGACTTCTACTTATGTATTGTGTGCATGGCTAATATTAATACACAGCCTGCCCATTATAAAGACAACAAACTTAACAGGGAAATTACTTAATGTATTGTATTGTAGGCCTACTCTGTTGTACCAACATAAATATTGCTCATATAATATTACTGTCTATAAGAAATCTGAACAAACCCAATTGGTAGTTTTGGTTTTTGCAAGTTTACAAACACAACCCAATTTTAATACACCAATTGATAGGCCCCTACATTACGATTTATGGTAACACAGTTTTTCAATTCTCTTTCACAATTCAATAAATGAACAAATTATTCTTACAGAGTGCAGGCTATCTAATTTAATCACACTTTGCACAATTAACCTCCATTCTTCGACACTGCAAATACTATGGAATTGATAAATAAATTGTACATCAATGAAGTGAACATGCATAAATGAGATAATTTTACCTCCTGTACAATATAAATACCACATACTTTGAATTTCCAAACAGTTATAAACATCCACATGGTTTGGCGTCTGCATAGAAACGTCATTGTAAAAACTGCAATGATGTATTTCCCAAACATAAAAGTTGGTATATTTCTAAGTTTCACGACTGTTAAATACACGGCAGTCAAAACAGTAAGCACCCGCACTGAAATATCCCCGCCACAATAACAAAATGATAAATTTAAGCTTGGCAAAAAAAAAATGTAAACAAACACACCACCCAACGACGACAATGTGCGCTTCCATATTTGCTGGAAAAACTACATCTTAATTATGGTTTCTTTCACTTTGCACAGTTTGCTTCGTGTTTTTGAACAATGACTACATGGAAACGGTAAAACTGGAAAGACAATTCAAATTAAACCCTTCTTACAAACTGTTTTGTGCGAGTCACAGCGGCCAATTAGCCAGACAAACAACTACCATCGATCGTGTATGTTCTGCAAAGTTCGGGTTACGTTCGTACAATGTGTGAATAATGATACTTTGTAGTGAAAAATTTAGTACAATGGCTACAAATGAAGCAAGCTAATTCTCGAAACTACAGCATTAAGAGTTTTCTTTATTAAAGTCTACAACACTGTACTACAGTCATTTGGGGTAACTTTGTACCGCTTTGGGGTAACACTGTACCACAGATTTTATTTTATATAATAGTTTTGTGGCATTCAACCTCAATGCAAATTTTAAGAGTAACAAATTTATTAATCTAGAAAACAACCACATTCTTACATTCCGAAATACTTAATTTGAAAGTAAACTAGGATGGTGGTACAAAGTTACCCCAAATGACTGTATGTCACTTGCGTACGATCTACATACCACATGTTCGATACCGAAATTATGGGATTTCAGTTCCAGATTCCTTGTTATGAATTGACCAAATAGGAAAAAATTAGAAAAAGTTTGGAAATCGTAAAACAATTTACTTGTACAATCGTACAATAGGGCACGAAATCTTATGTTGTACAGGAGAATCGAACATGTTGGCAGCTATGCAACAGTATGTTATGCAAAGTAACTTCTATATAATGCAGATTTCTGTACATCAGCTCTCCTATATTTGCACTGCAGTTCATGTTCCCCCCAAAAATGTTTGTACATGATTTGTAAATAAAATGTAGACAATTTTGCAGGCAAGCTAATCAAAATGTATGCAATATTGTAGAATTTTCAAAAAATAGCATATGCTTTAAAAACTATTGCTATTAATATTTAACAAACATATTGTGTGTGAAAATGGTATGCATGTATCTTTAGTTCCATTTCATCTTAATATTATCACATTGCTAAACAAACATTCAGGGAACTATAAATACAGAATGTGGCAATAACTCCTTAAATGAAAAACATTGGACATTTTATTTTAAAAATGGAATTTGGTTTTTGTCTGTTCTCATTTTAAAAAGGTGAGATACAGCTCACAGTTAGTTTTACTATAAGTTATAGGGCTACAGGTTGCTAGCAAAACCTGTAAAAAAAAATTCCCTGACTTTTCCAGGTCAGCTGCTCTTATTTCCCTGACCAACAAAATATCAATACAATTAACCAGGTTGTATAATGACGACAAAAACTTTTTTTTGGTAAATATTAACAATCGCTACTTATCGTGTACCAGCCAAACTATTGATTTTAGACATGTAGCTTACTTATGAGAACTGTTTTTAGGGACATTATAAGTAGTGCTACGTAAAAAACCCTTTTTTCTTAGGTTAAGTTAGGTTCTTAGGTCAGGTAACGATTACTTCTAATGTCTCTAAAAACCTTGCCAGTGTTTATAGCAAAACTGCTGTGTCAGTGATAGTACAGTATATTGTAACAATAATTTACCGGATCAGTTTCACTATACCAAAATATATTGTAGTGAACTAAAATGTTTTCATCCCCCAAAAATTTTTTTCTTGACCTGTACAATAATACTCAAGAGACACTTTAAATGTAACAGTCTAATCGTCACATGTTATGTTATTCAAATGAATATTTCTTTTAGCAGGTAAGAATACGTTAAATTTTTTTTGTAAGAGACAAAACTTATGGAAACCTTACTCAATTCCTCAATAGAGTAGACATTACTCTAAATCTAGTTTGGAAACCTTTTCAGAGTACAGTTTAGCACTGCCTGGAATCTCTAAATATTCAGCTCGATCCCATCGCTGGATACATTCAGATCTACCTCTACCCTACTTGGCAGCATGATAGATAG
>PNEQ01119470.1:0-19849 GCA_003012365.1 Medauroidea extradentata
TCACTCTCGCTGGACGTGTGTGGACGTCCGATCATTCGCCCCGGAGGCTGCGTCTCGCGAGGACAACTGGCGAGTGCCGTCAACCTGGGGGGGGGGGGGGGAACTTGGGAAGGGAAGTCTTAGGTGGGTTCAACTTGGCCGACGTGTCCGTCTCGACCCTGGCAGCTCGCCCAGGTCCCTCGCGAGGAGTCTTCGCGGCCGTCATGAATACTTAAACACCCCCGTCCAGACGTCGACCGAACCCACCGCACCCTTGGGGCTGCGTGGCGCCAATCCTCCAGTGATCCTCCGAGCAAAGACGTGCTCACGGAGATGCGATGATGCCCTACCTCTTCAACACATTTGCTGCTATTAAAGTAACATTCAGGTACATACGGAACACAATCTTCAGCTACTAACCAAACTTTAATGCACTATATATCGAAAAGAAAGGAAAGTGCGGTCATATTTTTTAAACATTACGCTCGCCAAATCAGTGGTTACAATTTTTTCTGCTTTTACAACAAAAATCCTGGTAAACAGTGCCAAGAAAATTCTTTGTAAACTTACAAAAGTTGTTCTTGTAAAAATAAAAATTTTAAGTAGTCTACGTTATCTTTTACGTTATAGCATTTTATTGATACTTGCAATGGGAAATAATAAAATTTCAGTTATTTATTTTATTCTGGACACCCAAAAGAATTTACTTGGAAAATAACAGTTACACAAACAGTATCACATGTCTTAATTTGAAGTAAATAATTAATTAACTCACCGAGACTCGAACCTACAATATTAGTTACCCACACATTTTATCACTACATACTTTTCGGCGTAAATTTTATACATATTATATTATTCAACCTTGCTTATTTTGTAAGCCATTTACATGAACATACATTTTACACAAAAAGGCCTTTGGACAAACCCATGATATTTTTTAATTACTAAGTTTCATAAGTACGGTTGAAATAAAAACCATTGTTTTTTTTTTTTTTTTTTTTTTACGTATCCATAATTTTGCAAGTAATTTCCTTGTACTGCCACAAACCTTTGCAAAAGTAAAAACGAAATTCCACGTGAATTTTACAAAATATTTTAGTGTTTACTGACGTAACTACGTAGTCGCATTTTCCGGTTATTGCAGTTTATGGCCTCACTCTTTAGTTTTGCAATGGTTTCGAAAATATTTTTTAACGTAAATTATTACATATCAATATTCATTGTTACTGTTTTAACACTTATATATCATCGTTTGTATCTGAATTTTTCTGTTGCGATACTCCAAACGGATTTTTAGATTTTTACCCCGGAAATATCACATTTTTGTTGTCATATTAAGTCAAATTGAAGCAAAATAATTTCTTGGTAGCAATCATTATAAAAATTGCTCTACAAAGTTGTGTATTGTGACTGTACACAGTCTCAAATTTTTTCAAGGCATTTGGTTAAAAATATTTGAGTTATTTGCAATTGTTTGAAATAAGTGAAATGTCATGGCCTTAAATGTCTACCAATATAAACCTACTTGTTTAGAATTAGACTCACTCAGCTGTTCGATAGGTATACGGGTATGCTTGTAACAATAGCAAAAACCTGCAACTCCAATAGGCATGTCCAGTGCATTCGGAAATGCACTCAGAGCTTAGTGCTTTGTAAATTTTTAAAGCAAACGTTTCTGTCACTAGGATTCATATGCAACCGGTGAAGAGTATTTGTACCAAGAAATTCATTCGACCAGACACGACGAAACATTGCGAAATATATGTATCGCAAGACAAATACTATTTCAGTACAATGCTTACTATTTTTGAGGCAACAATTAAAGCTCACAGGTTGCAAGCTCACATCCATGCAATATGAACGCGTAGATGAAGAAAGAGAAACAGTTACGAATTCCAGTGAGAACCATGATGTCTGCAGAAATGAACAACTGTTGACTTGGTCTGTTATTTATCTCTTTCAGAAAATAAAGAAATATATTTCGTGAAATATGGTTTTAAAGGTCCGCTGTAGAAAATAGCCTACGTTATTTAATATTTGAATCTAACACTGCTCACCATATAAACACTTCTTCTTTTGGCATATGGAAAAATAATTTATTTTTATGTTCAATAAATGTATGCACTTTGACACGTCTAAGTTAAAAATCTTTCGGTTTGTCACAATTTAAATATATAAAGAAATAATGTACCTACAAATACGGTGAAATAAATATGATTTCAGGCACCTAGTAAAATCTCCTACACTTCTCGCAAATTCTTTTTTTTTTTTTTATTTACAGATGATTTTGAAGGAAGATACATTTTCGTTACATTCACAACTATTTTAAAATGCAGAAACATTTTCACTAGTGATAGTATAGTTGCGTACCCTACAGTCATATGGCTGAACAAATTTAAATTTTCACTTCGGGGAATATTTTGTGAACAGTTATAAAAGTTTTGATTTTGACATGCCACAACGTAAAAGTGTGTATGATATAAGGTAATTGTATTTGATGAAATTGTCAGAGGTAGTGTCTGAAAGTTGATCAGTATCCCGAATACATAAAAATCAAAGGATTTTTACTGTGCAGCAAAGTGGTAAGGCAAGGGACATTATTGAATGCAGCTATTTCGGTAGACGAGACCAAAAATTATGTTTGCAGAACAAAGAGCTTGTTTGTAAAGTTCTTGGTTTTTTGTGGAGACACATGACTACCGTAGTGCATAAACAAAATATCACGTAACAAACACTCCAAAATGTTGAAAATATTAGAAAAAGAAAACTGCAAATCATTAAACATTATTGTATTAAAAAGGCACTAACCATTTCAGACTCAATCTCACTGTTATTGAATTGATTGACTCATCGTGACTGCCCCGTGTTTATTCTGCTTTTTTATACTAGCAAACTGCTGCTACGCCAATTATATTGTCAGCTTGTTGATTAATTTATCAGTGAGAAGTACAGTTGAATGAAATAGTTGTTTAATATGTTTTGTGCCTATTTTATGTTGACAGCTTATTAAAAATCTCATTAATTAAAATGAACGTAACCTTGCAGATTCCGCCGTAGAGTAAAATAAATTCTTCGATTCATTTCCGGCACTCATAAAATTCAATACGAATTTTCAGCAAGGTACAATTTAGTTGACCAAATGAATGAGAAAGTTTCATGATACACATCTTTGCATTTTTATACGGGCGTTAAGTTACTGTAACTTTTTTTTTTGCTTTCTGAATAATGCTCTTGTAGAATTACAAGTACGAGGTCACGTAAAATGACCAAATAAATAAATTATTTAATTTACAAATAAATTCAAGGTATTCCCACGAATATTAATTAAAATATTTTAGCACTAAGATTTAGATTTCAAATTTAAAAAAAATTACATTTGTCTATTTTTCAGTTGTGATCAATTATTTATTGTGTATTAAAACTTATTACGTAAAAAAGCGTATAACTTCTAAATCATTTCAGACAAAATTACTCGACAAAACGTGCGCAACACTAAAAATTGTGTGGGAAGTTTATGAACAATGATAACGTATTTTTATGCACGTAAGATATTTTGATGTTGAAAACCAGTTAAGAATAACATAACTCTGGGGAAATTTCGCAGCGGACAAGAACCATTAGTGTATCGCCGTAGGAATATAATGGGGGTTGAGATAAATGTGCGGGCCTTGCTTCTCTGACCCCCCTCTACGCAAGGAATAAGAAGAACTCGCCTGCTTGGACGACGCGGCGAGGATAACGACGTTACTGAAGAATTGCGGAAGTTGCTCTAGCACGGGCCTCCAATGTTGGCATCGGCATGAGGAAAGGACGTAGCGTCCCGCCTTAATCGAGTTAGTCCCGGGGAAACGGCTCAGTCCACTTAAGAGGAATTATAATGATAATAATAAAGAGAACCTCAAAGCGGTCACGAGCGCAACCTCTCCCTACCCATCCCCTCTCTTTCTCTGTCTCTGCTGCAGAATGTTTCCAAGTGAGGCGGAGAGAGCTTCATAAAACTTCCAGCAGACGTCCAATACAAACAATCTGATTGTCCTTACTTTAGCTTCAATTCTTTCCATTCGGTCTTTTGTGCGTTTTCTTCAAGGGGGAACTGAATAATGATCTATTAGCTAAAAAAATAAACACAGCCAGGGGAAGATAAGGGAATATTTTTCTAATTGTCGTGAATGGAATGCTTTAACATAAACCTGGTTATCGTATGCATAAAATAGGAAAACTAATTTGAAGACATCTGAAAAGTGTCTTCTTGTATTAAAGTGCTAGGTGTTATAAAGTTTACATTACAAATAAAATTAAGTAAATTCAGCACTCGTTATCACAAGGAAAAATGTAGAACGACTCTTATTATTGGTTACCAAAGAAACGTAATGAACCTAAAGAAATACCAAGTTAAAAAATGATTTAATGGGTTTCAACGACAAGCACTTAATTGAGAAGTAAATAGATATTATTATACGGCGCACCACTGAAATTTTTTCGATTTTTGAAAAACTTAGCAAATGTTTCTATGCATGCAAGCCGTTTTGGTGAACAAGAACCTGAGTATGCTGAAGAATGTACGGCACTTATTAAACTCGAGCATTGAAGATCAGAGGTCACCGCATTATCGCTGGAGTTTGCCCACCGTACAAATCCAAGTGACGGGTCCTTATGCATACGATGTAATTCAGTAAATCGATGATTTCGGAACTTTTCACTCGGCTATAAATAGCCGTATGGCATCTAAAGTAGCGACCAAAAGTCGTGTAGTTTTATTGTAAGGCTTAGATACGGGTACTGATATTAATGACGAACTTGAGACGTCAGGGTAATTTCAAACCCCATGTAGCATATGCCTTTCCCAGTTAAGTTAAGACTTTTTGAAACCCTGTTTTATTTTTCCAGAGAATTTGGTTTTTTTAAACACGTTTAAACATAAACATTACCATAAAAGTAATAAATACAGAGCATAGATTTCACCTTACTGAAAAATCTTCGAGGTGTATGCATTCCTCTAGTATAATTATTTGAATTTACGACTCGGGCTTCAAAAACTTTTGCTTCACAGTGCATACTTAATATTCCAATTTGATAAAATTTCATGAGGTTAGGTGAAGTGCTAATTATTATACCTCCACCCTACTATGCGAATATATATTTCCACATATTAGTGCCTGTTTTAGAAGGTGTCGACTACGAACGTCCAGTATTTATAGAAGTCAACACAGAGAAATTAAAAAGCCAATCCTAGGTAACCAATTTTAAACAAGTGTTGAAAATTTTACTTTATATTACTTTTTGCGCCGGAAGCAGATACATACGTCACTCGGTCAAAACATTTCCTTGCAAACTTCGTATGACTATTCTGTAAAAATGTAATTTTCTGATTTTCCTTATGGACTTTGAATATCCTTCCATACTCGTGTGTCTTAGCGTTGAGCTTTCTACCGACCTCACCAACGCATGTGAGGTTCTTACCAGCGTGTGCTCCTAACTGGATCTGTAGTGCACTTCTGAATCATATTTGTAATTTTTTTATCAAGCGATTTTCACCTCCTATTTATATATAATTGGCACTATTATAAGCAGTTTAACTGGGGACTGGAAGTAACGGCGTTACTTGTAACAGTTCTGTTAACAGTAACGAACATAGTGACGTAGTTACATTTTAGTTTCAGTAACTTTAATTGTAACTGAATTACATTTTTCCTCGTTAAGTAACGAAAAATGTCGTTACTTTTTGCGTTACTTTTATTAAACAAGAATTATTCAATTTGGAGATGGTTTTAATTTTCGGTATGTGAAAACTTCGTACAACGGACCTGTGATTTACAGTTATCCATAACGAGAAACCAGATTTTTTTATGTTGGTTATTCTGCAAAGTGTTTTTTTCGAAAGTTGACTTCCGTTACCGTTTGTTATATGGTGACTGTGTTATTGTGAGTCGTGATCTGCACGTGTTTCGTTTTGTTTAATATATTAATTTGATTTATTCGTCTTATTTAATGATTGTTCTTGATTGTAAATAAAAATTGAATGTTTTGTAAAACAATGTGTGTGTATATATATATATATATATATATATATATATATATATATATGTGTGTGTGTGTGTGTGTGTATACTAATTATATTTGTATTGGGCCTATTAATACTGTATATTTCACAACTATGGGTAATAATTTACAATCAGAGCAATAATAAATATGACTCCTTTTCGTACAAATACTGGACAGCAACAGTTTTCTTATATGTTACTATTAATAGTCATCTTCCTCTTCACATGAATAAAAATATAAGTTAAGAAACAGGAAATGAAAATGGGACGAATAACTAAATTTAATTTATTTGTATCAATTTTATTATAGCAGTAAAAACATCCATGGCGTACAAAATTTTAGCTTTAGTCGTGATGTAACATATAGCCGCATGTTTTTCTTCACAAAATAACTGAAAAAGTAACTGACAGTTACTTTACTATGAACTGTAGCTGTTACTGGTTAGTTTAGCAATTGAGTAACTTGTAGTTGTAACTGGGTTACAATTCTAGTGGAGTATCTGTAACTGTAACACAGTTACTTTTAAAACGTAACTTTCCAGTCCCTACGACTTTACGCTGGTTGGCATCCAAGCTGGCTGCTCGACCTAACTGGGAATGCAAAAATTACAGAAGCCAACATTTGGATTCTCTTAAGGTTAGTGAAACAGGAATATGTATTTCTGGTTCAAATATGTCACCAAGGGCCAACAGTTAAGCCATTTGGTGTCAAAAAAACTATAATTTTTATTTATAGTCGTATAGACCTAAATAATTCATGTTCTTTCAGGCTCACGCAAGAACTCAAATATTTGTATGTCAGGGGTCACTTCCACAAGATGGCCTTGACATATTTGGCAACCTCTGAAAGGTCCCGTGCTTGTAATAGAGAATCAGCTAAATATAGATACATCATGTGGTATCATTGAGCCAATGAGCAGCCAATTAGTGCCATATGACCGAGTACACCGATATTCTTGGAGGCTGGCTACCAGGTCACTGGAACAATACAAATGTCCTGTCTTTATAATAGGCCACTACTGAAAGTATGGTTTTACAGCGGCAGCATACCAGCGTATGGTTATACTTAAGCAGTAGTACTGCAATTTCACCTTCCGTAATATGCGCAATATATAAGAGCTTCAGCTCCGATTTAAAAATAATATTTTCCTCTTTACTTTTTATGAACTGATAAACCAGCCGCTACAAATTACCAATCAAATTTGTGCTCGTCACGTAGTTACATACTATTACAGAAAAACACGTTGACATTGTAACATGTGTACTTGAAATAAACATAGACAATTTTGGGACAAGCAGCCTGTTTTCGAAAATACTTAATAAATGTTACAAATTGTTTAATAAGTATGTGAAAGAGTTGTGATTATAGGCTGAAACACGTTAAAATGATTTACGCACATAATTAAATTACATAATTATAATTTCTTTATAATTTTTTCAACAGTAAGAGTAATCAAAAAATATTTGTTAAAAATTTCTTCCGATAAATTTTTATTTCTCATGTTTAATGATTCCTTGTAATTGGTGTAGTAAAAACAGTAGTTCTGCTAATATGAATACAAAAATTCACGATGAGCATCTTTCTGTGTTACATTAAACTTGGAACAGTAAATTTGTAATTAATTTATTTGTAGGCTGAACTAAAGGATTATCACAACTACGAACAACTCAACATATAAATTTAAAAACAGAATACTTTAACGTGGGAATGACGTAGAAGAATTTATTGTGACTGACACAGATAAGGGAAATGCATGGTATTTGTGCTGTAAATAATCAAAATATATATTTTAGTAAGCTTTTACAAACGTTTAAAATTAACATATATTTTTATCCCAACGGACTTAAGAATAAGCGAGGGTTGCCTGTTGTAAACTGTTTAGAACTCACGTCAGAGAAGGATATTAACTGCTAGTTGCTTAAACTTGTGCCTTCATCAATGCTACAAGAAAATCTGTCGGAGATGTTGATTGCATTTTAGTGCCTTTTCAAGAGAGATCATTAAAGGAGGTTGTCAAGTTTTCAAACCAAAATTAAGTGTTTAAGTTTATTTTTTTCAAGTCTTGGCTGAAAAAAGGTTTGCGTTGAGTAGAATAATAAGGGGAAAATAAAAAGCTAGCAGGCGAAGTGGGCTGAAAAATGAAAAAGACTCCAAAATGCTGGGTGAGAAAATAGCTCTCAAAGAAGTTGCTCACCATCAGTAAAAGAACAGAGGAGACTCAACGATAAAAATAATAATAAATTTACCACTGAGCCGTTCGATACCCTGTGAAGAGGTCCCGGGACTGGGTAGCGAAAACTACCACCCCTATCCTGCACCCCTTCACCCATCAGCCCACTCCCGCATCATCCCTTGCTCCCAGCCCTTGTCTCCAGTGAAAATTAACGGTTTGTTTGTCCTCAAATTAAATTATCCACTCTGGTTGTTTGACGGAGAAACTTCGCCCTTAGAAATAAAAAAAGGGGCAAAAGGGGTGGTAGTTAAGAGGCTTGGCCCGGAGGGTAGTGTGGGAGGGTGAAGGTTCTCTGGCGTTCAGAGGCAAAGACAAAACAGATTTCTGTGCAGCATTTTGTGTTCGCTAATGAGTGTTGCGAGGTATTCGTAGCGGGCATCCTGATGCGAAGACCGGGGATCCCAAATTACACGCCCCAGTCATGTCTCACCACTCACCACGGCGAGTAATACAACGTGTCCTTGTGCATCTTTTGCACCTGCCTATGATAAGACTTTCACCTTGCTTGAGTCATCGAAAGAAAATTACATTTTAATGACATATTTTGTACATACTTCAATTGCTGTGGGACTCCGACAAAAGTTCCCACTATAGTTTAAATAGAAACGGTTCCTAAGCAATGTTGGAATTCAAGTAGTAACTTGACTTCTTTCATGGCTGCCAAAATATTCTAATTGCATGTCTTGAGTCTGAATCTGGAGTAAGCAACGGATAACTGTATCCCTTTTATCTATAAACAGTAATTACTCATAAAGACTTTAAAGTTTAAGCCGTTCCGTAATCATTACATTGCTATACACACATGATTGTTAAGAAACTTGGAAAAAATGAGGTCTCTTGTAAATTTAATTTACTCTTCTGAAAAAGTCTGCGACAGTACAACAATATTTTATATTGTTTGTGTCAGCAGCAAAATTTTACATTATATAAACATTTGTATTGGGAAACATTGGGGATGGGAATTAAACGTACGTTTAAAAAAAATTTCACTGGGAAAAGAGAGTGAACAATTTACTATAATTACAAAAAATAACAAACATATGAATGAATAAAATGTCTGGATACAGAGAACCAAATTTGTGGTGAATTTTTTTAACAGTAAAATTAAATAAAACTAAAAGTTTAAGTCAAAAAATTAAGACATGTAAAGTAATACAAAACATTGCAAAATGACATAGTCACTCTGTCCATGGATTAGACTCAGAGAATCATCTTTCCTGAATTGAATACCTTCTACGTAATAAACCAACGTTTTCACTTCAAAGGTCTGACTGCTTGACTCAGTGTTTAGAGTGCTTGGCTGCAAAATGCCAAGGGTCCCGCGTTCGATTCCCGGCCAGGGTGGTCAATATTTACAGTTGCATCACCGGGCTCAGGACTGGGTGTTCTGTTGACCCCTTATCACCATATAGCGGAAGGCAGGTTCATCCATATTTGTCGTGGTTACAAGCCTGTCCGCACAGAAAGATAAATGATTTTAATCATCAATTATGTGAAATCATTTAACCAATTCTTACACAAAATGTCCTGATTATCAGACAGAAAATTAAAATTTTCACTAAAACTCTACCCAAAGCTGAAAATAGACTAAAATTACGTCCGTACTCTAGCAGCATCACAAAACCCATTTAAGCAACGTCAATTTCTTCAGTTCACTCAAACCGTATATGTACTTGGCTTAATAATGTGAAAGTAGTTAATGAGGTAGTTTGTACCAGTAATGACGAATTTTCTTCAAAAATTAATATAAAATCAGGGCAGTCAGACGATGTACACATTTCACATCCAGTCGTACGCACACCATTAAAACCCGCTTCGAACGTGTCCGGACTAATATTTCATGATTAACCCGAGAAAAAAATTTCAGAACACAAATACAGAACGTAAAACCGAAATCATATTAAACGGTTCGTGACTTTTATATTCACATAACTACACTTGTTATTTTCTCAAAAATCATATTAATGTAGATGAATTACATTAGTAATTCTGACTTTGTGTATTTGGTAAGTCGTGTGTAAGTGCGTGTACTTAAAAATTTCCAGTTATACGTAGCAAATCTGCTAATGAAGTGGTACCTAAATTTAGTAGGTTTTTGAGAAGTAAAAAAAAAATTGTCGAGTGAAGAATACAACTACTAACTTTTAAAATTTATCTTGAATATCATAGATACCAATATGAAACCAACAACGAACTTAACGAAATACAATATATTATTTCCTTTAATTTCCATGGCAGACTGGCTGTGCGTAATTAGTTAACTTGACGGATTATTGTCAGCAAAGAATGAGCATCTCGAAGAAACACAAGCGAACCAATCTTACATAAATCACTCGGAACGTATGTGATGAAAACTGGATATTTAAGGTTAATATTCACAAAAATGCGAAGCTCTTGGAACAGATACAGTTATAAGTACCTGTATTCACACGCTTAAAATGCCGTCAAAACACATTATTTAAATTAAATAAATCTGGTTACTCGTAATATGAAGGCATGCTATGAACTAAGTCTGAAATCATGAACTAACATAAAAATGAAATTGCTTACAGAAATATATATGGAACAATATGCTACCTATATCCTACATCAATTTTTAAAGTTGTAAATTCCCTTAAAAGTGTAGGCGAATTCATACTTATTGAAAGAAAAAATGTCATACGTAATCTTAGTATCTAAACTTTACGGTGTACGTAGTTCAAAACAATGTTTTATCCATTATGATTTGGTTTAGTGATGACATCTCTGTGCTAGAAACAAGGCATGGAGTCTTAAAAAAATGTGACCCTTGTGAATGTTTAAGGTGAAGATATTTTGATCAGCACTAAACATCTAGGTCTTTAAGGCTGGTTATGGGTGAATGATGTATGTATGGAGAGTAATCAGAATGTAAAGGCGGGGGAAACGGGAGATCCTCGAGAAAACCCGCCGACCAAGCGGTATCGCCCGGCGCGATTCCCACATGCGAAAATTCAGCGATCGACCCCACCGAGAATCGAGTCCGGGTCGTTTTGGTGGGAGGCAAGTGCTCTAGCAACTGCGCCAATATGCAAGGAATTATCTGTTGAAGTAAGCACTATGTTAGTTAATTTTAGTACGCCACACGTCACGAAACTACGTGCAGACTATACATTTTCTAATCAGTAAATGTGTCAAACCCAGTTTACATAGAAAAAATAACAGTAACAATGTTGATAACAAAATATTAGTTACAAAGATGTTATCAATAATTTCTAAGATGTGGTACACTATTTTATAGCAATGTTGATAGCAAATGTTCTATTAACATTGCCTAAAGCACCAATGTTAATAACAAAGTTGTAATAATGATGAACGAAAGTTACTAGCAATGTTGTCAAAAATGACTACAGCATTGCTGATAATATTGCTAGTAAAATTTTTGACCAACTTCCTTTCATCTAGACCGCCCTAGAATGGGCCAGAAAAATAATGTTAGGCCTATCAAGAGTATTTGTGACAAAGTTATTAACATGTTTTTAAACTTTGTAATTTTGTCGCTAGGAAATTTTCCAACCTAATGTTGATGACAAATGTTATTAACATTTTAAATTAACATTAGTGAAGTTAATATCATAATGTTGGCAACGATGTTGATAAAATCATGTTGTCAACAATTTCCAAGCGTTTTTACAACAATGTTAATAACTTTGTTGAAAATACGTGTTATTAGCAATGTTATCATTGCTATAAAGTAGTCTTAATACTTGATACGTAGGCAACACTAACATGCCAAATAGTTTAAATATTACGTACAACCTACAACACATCAATTACAGTATATGATACCCTATTCTTACCAGCTTCGTTCCATATCCACGCAGTAGTTTTGTAATTGTCTCCAATGTGAATGACGTACTACATGACTGCCTATATATCATACCGCGTACAGACGCTACGCCTCTCAGCCATTGCTTTTACATCACCCAATCACCCATGCATGTACTAACATCATGTACGTTAACTGTATTACCAAAAGTTGTTGCATTATGTAAGCAATGTTTACTCCAAGTGTATAAGTGACTGTTGGAAAAGGTTTGCCGCATTGATAGAGAATAACCTCTGTCTCAATGCTATTATCACAATAGTTCATAACGCGTTTTGCGTGTCGTCTATTTTGCAACAAACATTATCATTAATCAGAAAATATGTCTATTTCTCCAAAACTGGGGCATGTATTACTATTTATTTTGCTAAATTTACCATACTGGTAGCATCAGATAATCTTTTCATATAATGCTAGGTCACGAGAATAAGCTCAATACATATCTTGTTCTAATTGTAATAAATTATCGTTTTGGCTCGAGTTTTTTGTGGCCGTAGAATATAGGGCATGCACTTTATTTTTCGTTAGTAATCACCTCTCGGAGTTCAAGGGTTGATTATAATACATTTCATAACATCTTCCAAAGTCACTGATTAATCTTATCTACACAACTTATCATAATTTTCTACCTCTTATGTCACGGTTTCAAGAACACCTTTCTAAATGTGCTCGTTTCATAAGGTCTTGACAATGTTCAGAGTAGGCTATAGAGCTGTTTAATATTAAACAACCGCTTCTTTTTAACCTGTAAGATAGTATTGATATAAATCTGTAATATTACCTTTTAATTTTATATTGTTTTATAGTGTTGAAGATATTTCATGGTTTTTATAAATTAACACTATCCAGTAGTTGATCTGCATACTTCACAGAGACAAGTTGAAGATATAGATCCCTGTGTTGTTCATACCAACTTAATTTTTTCCTTTGGTTACGTTTAGCAGAAAAAAACCATGTAAACAAATAAGATAACAGTCTAAAAAGGTACTCTAACTACAGCCATTATTAATATATAAGAATTTTTTTTACAAACGGTTCGCTATTCGACATACTGTCTGAGGTATTTCAATTTTTAAAGCATGCGATAGTTTTAAAGTACCCGGCTGTCATAAAATTGTGTAACATTTAATGTTTGTAAATGTACTTCCAGTTTTGGAGTAGATCCCTTATGTATTAATCAGCAGAGTCGATAAGACAGTAATGATAATGCCTATTGGTTCATTAAGACGTACGACACATGCCGTCGATGTACCTTACTTCTAGACCAATTAATTTAATTTAGGAAGCGCAGTAGTTTTTGCGGCGTGAGGAAGGTCTAGACGCGGGTGTGAAGCGGACACTGTTAATGGAGTAGCAGGTAGTGCAGTAACCAGGTTGAGGGGAGGACGCATATCAGGGGTGTGGAAGGAGAGGGGACGTAAGCCCGGTCTTGTTGTGGAAGCGCCCGAGGAGATGGCCACAGCCGTACGTGCGCGTCCCGACGCTCCTTTACGACGCCGAGCTGGACCGAGGAGTAGGGAGTCGAGACTCCTAGGTGGCTCGTAAACTCCACTTTACGATGATAATTACAACAGCATTGAGGCCGGGACCAGCCGCCGTAAATCTGGTACACGGGGAGGGGGGCGGGGAGGGCGTCTCTCCAGCGCGGGGCGTCCCGAGGGCGTCTCCACCCCCCGCGGCCCGTTAACACTCCGTGGCCGAGCCTCTGGAATTAGCTGCAGCCGTGTGGCCGCGTGCAACAACCGCGCATCTCGCAGCTCTTGCCCAACACGTCATCTTACTTATTACGGCAAAGCACCGTTCACAAATTACACTATTTTGTTTGAAATATTATACTGCAAATTGGCGCTATCACAAGCATATATTTTAAAAAGACTCACTTTGTTACAAGTAAAAATTATCTGCTTTCTCTCTCTCCGTATTGTTTACACTTTGTGAATGAAGCGTTTCCGGGAATGTGTGTGTATATATATATATATAATACTCTCCTGCAACACTTTAATGTCAAGTTTGTATCTAAGACAAATTTTATACACGAATCCAGTAGAACTATGTACATCTCTGAAATATAAATACAGAAATAAAGACTTTTCTTGAGCAACTGTTCTTCTAAAAATAATAATGAAATGTAAAACCCGATAATTCAAGGAATAACTCCGAAACCTCTAACAA
Source organism: Medauroidea extradentata (assembly GCA_003012365.1). Classification (NCBI taxonomy): domain Eukaryota; kingdom Metazoa; phylum Arthropoda; class Insecta; order Phasmatodea; family Phasmatidae; genus Medauroidea; species Medauroidea extradentata. Next base: position 14,274 of record PNEQ01119470.1, read on the forward strand.
AACTATCATTTCCAAATTTCAATTAAGAATTATATATGTGTATAAGTGTATGTATATACCTTTATTTTATTTGTAAAGACGACTACTATATTAAGCACACGGCTTATTTCGTTGCAAAAATTATAAAACACGGTAACAATAGAAGAAACCAGATATTCAGAAACTTCGACGCGTCAAATATATTTTAATAGCTTTGCTTTCAATGTTATAAATTCAGAATTTCGTTAAGTTGTGAAGTGCTTCATATATACGGCACGATTCCTACATGTGAAAATTGGTGTGACACTCGACGGTAATTAAAACCGTATCGCCTTGTTAGAGCACAGTAAAATTTGTTTTGTACTTTTACAAATTGGTCTTTTGGAAACCTGTTTCCAAAAAAGTTTATTGTAACACTACAAAAATGTTTTGTAAAATTTACAAATTTCTATGTATATTTACAAACATTTATGTAAATCTACAAACAAATGTTGTATATTTACTGCTAGTATCTGGTTCACTTCACAACAATTGTTTGTAGGGTTACAAAAATTTTTTTTAATTACGAAATGTTTTGTAAAATGTGTTAGGTCTTCTAGGTTTATTTTGTTTCAAATCGTAAAATTTACTCATTAACACGTAGTTTACTAGTTCCTAAAGGTGTTCACAATATTTATATCCACTTTAAAAGGTTTCGGACATCTCACGTTTATTACCTGACTGGTAATGTTCTGGTACTAGTTTACAAGATTTTCCTTGTAAATTTACAATTTTTTTTTTACTGTGAGGGCAAGCATTGTGACCAATAGAACGCCGCAGTGGTTGTAGCTGCCGTACCAACACTATAGTATTATTATTTTTTTAAGTATAATCTCACGACGTTATTTGTGTTGGATTCACTGTCAGTATGACGATCACAATACCATTTAGACATGTTTCAACTGCCTGATACCCACCGTTTTCGTTCGTAACTCGCTGCAAGATATGTACGTAGAATGCCAGGAACAAACTGGTTTGCGAGTTTTAACAGTATTGTACATGTTGTTTACGTATTAGGCGGCGCTTTGATAGCTGCCTGGCTAGAGGTATTTTGCACATCCGAGGTCTGGAGGCAACGATGCTCTAAGGGCGTTCCAAGCACGCTAATCGTACAGAACCTCGTCTCTACGAGTAAGACACTAAACTGGATCGTCTCTTTGAGAGTTTCGGTTTCCTTAAACATCAATAAACCAATGCCGGTATGATTATCTGCTTCAAGCCGTCTTCAATGATCTCGCTATCGACTAGACTACTTGATACCTTCCACTCTGATGAAAGTAGCAGAGGTGGCTACCTTCTTATTGCGTAAAACTATTTTACCGTCACGATTTTCGAACATTTCAAGATGGTTTATTGAGAACCAAATTGTGTGGTCATCGCTTTAAGTCCCGTAAAAAAAAATTGATCGCCGGAAATCTTGCACGCTAGTGCAGTGTTTGGTTCGTTGTGGCGTTGCGGCATTTGATGCGCGCTTCAAGGTCACCCTTATAGCTCCGAGACCTGGCGTGAGCAAACACAGGGTATTATAAGGTTAATCGTGCTAGATGTGGCTGCGGTTCTATCGAACATACGCGTAAGACACCTATTATTTTCCTGATCATCTTGGTGAGGTCCACGTTGCTTTAGGATATTTAATGTTCTTTTATCAGTGAACTGAAAATAGTGAACGAATACAAATTTTCACTCTGTTGCTTTAGGATATTTAATGTTCTTTTATCAGTGAACTGAAAATAGTGAACGAATACAAATTTTCACTCTCAGAAACACATGAAAAAACCTATTCATAATGTTTTTTCCCCACTTTTTAATACTTGTAGTGAAGAAAATGATTCTCGTTCGAAAAGGAAATTTTGAAAATTGATTGCGCACCAACTAACAGAGTTTAGCCTGTAAATCCCTGTGCAGGTTATCGTTAGGACTGCCAGTAGACAACGACAGTTAGGTGGCCGACTGCACAGTCTGTCGAGAGGCGCTGCGCTTCGACGGTTACAAGGTTGTTCGAAAACTGCTCAACATTCATCAGTGATATCTATGTAGGAAAAACATTTAAAGTACATCAGAAGTGTGCATACTCATTTCAGGTTCTCCTCTACCGTAAGGCCATATTATGGGGTAACATTACACCACAATTTTCTGTTTAAAAAAACTATTAGCATCCTCTCAAAGTGATTAAACTTTCACAGCACACAGCAGTCATAAACGACAATACTTTACTGTAAATAGTGTTTTAGAGTTTGTATTTAAAAAAAATTAATTGGGGGGGGGTGCAAATTTACCCGGGGGGGTTAAAGTAACCTCACTTTACGGTACTTATTTTAAAAGTATATTTCCTAGGGGCAGAAAATGTGTTCTCGCTGTCCTCATTGAGGCGACTTGTCGGTGAGAAGACTGCGCGCCAGTTCAGTGACTTGCACCTAGAGGCTAAGTTTAGGTGTGACGCGCGTGTTGTGCCTTCCTTAGAGCCACCGCACTTCTATGCCTAGAACGCGCAGAATGCTTCGACACAGGCGGCCACCTTAATGCGGCTGTGCGACGCTGGTTTGAGCGTCGACCGCCAGGAGCGACACTGCGTAATTGAAGAGAGCACGGTCTCTGGGGAGCGGGTCGCCCGCCTCTCCCTATGAATACAATATTTCATTAGTATGCGGGTCCGGCGGCTGCAGGGCGGAGCGAGAGAGATGGAAAGGAATAAATCTCGAGGAAAATCCTCCTTGGCTGCCCAACGACCCCCAGGGGTCAGATTTCCGACTGCACTCTCCACCCCCTCACCTCTTCAACACCACGCACCCTCTAGGTCCGCTCTAGCTTGCGACATTTCTCTCCCTTCTCGTCTCTTCCTCATCACCGCCGTCGCCCAAGGCTGACGGACGAATTAAGAACTCGTCCCTGGTTAGCAATACTTCCTAATTCCTATAATTTTTTTCGCTTGTGTTTTTTAAACCATGGCTCCTAATTCAAGTGTAATGCTGTGGCCTCTGGCCTTCTTTTTTTTTGCGCCAGCTTGCCATGATGAAGAAATGCTCGCGTTTTCCGACAGAAACAGGCATGACTACACTTCGTGCTGGTCCGTTAGTAATATGACACCATGAAAAAAGCAACAGTATCTGTTAATTTCTGACGATTACTTAGTTCTCTTGCTATCGTTTCTACAGTGAATCGTGTGACGAAAAGAGATTACCCTAACTAATAAACCGTCGTGTCAAGAAGACTTATATATGCTTATGTAAACATAGTGATCAGATGACTGAAAACTAGCTTTGCAGAGAAAAAACAAACATTTTTACCTATACATGCAAACTTTTTAAAGAATAAATTATTGTGTTAACTAATAGCTCGTAATACAAAGAATCGAAAAGTTTCTCATATTACAAAAATGGTGCTCTTACTTTAGCTTCTGCTAATTGGAATTAGTGTTTGGAAACAATTGATAAACAGAACTGTATTATAGTCAAAACTGTATACATTTCAGGTCATAGCACAATATTACTTATTAATGTTTCATGCTTGGTGAAGCAAACGTAGTATTTTATTTTGCTCCATATTAAATTCTGTGAGGGGGGATTAAATATCGCCTTTTATGGGTGCAACGCACAAATTTCACCTGCGTTGCGTTTGGTTGCGCTGCATTGGAATTATATAATCACGTAATCTATATATATATATAAATGAAAGCTGACTGATTGACTGACTGACTGACTGACATATCAAACTTCAGCCCAAACCGCTGAACCTAGAATCGTGAAATTTTTTTTGTGGGGGTTCCCTTCAGGTCGTAGGCGAGCACTAAGAAGGGATTTTTCGAAATTCGACCTCTAAAGGGGTGAAAAGGGGTGAAATGTGTTTCCGAAGAAACGTCGATAGAGCTCGAACCCGACGGCCAATCATCGTGATTTTTACTTTAATAGGAAACTCGTAAAAATGCATATTGGCGAATTTAAGGATTTTTCGAAATTTAACATTTAAGGGGGTGAAAAGACCTTAAATGTGTTTCCAATCAACTATCGATATCTATCGAACCCTTCGGGATACAGAGTTGATATTCACTTCAAAATATTGCTTACGTAAATATCCAAAAAGTAGTTTTAGGTTTTTTTGAAATTCGACTTCCAGGCAGTAAAAAGGGGCAAAATGTGTTTGTTATGAATCGTCTATATCTTTGTAACACAATTGGCTACCGTCGTGATTTTAACTTTAGTTGGTTACTTTTACAAATGTTTAGGACAGGACTCAAAAGACGTTTCGAAATTCGTTATTTAAAGGTGTGAAAATACGTGAAATGTGTTTTCGATTATCCTTCCATATCTATCGAATCAATCGAGATATCGAAGTGATCTTTGCTTTAAATTGGTGCTTTTATAAATATCCCAAGTACCATTTAAAATATATTTTCTGAATTCGGCCCTAAACTGGTTAAAAATGGGGTAATATGAGTTTTCGACTCACATTCGATATATATCGATCCCATAGTTTTTGATATAGCGACGTGATTTTTATTTAGGGTTGATGCTTACTCAAATACCTAAAAAGTAATTTCAGGAATTTTCGAAATTCGCCACCTAACGACGTGAAAAGTGGTGAAAAGTGGTGAAAAGCGTTTTCAATTAATTGTCGATATATCTTGAACCCAACGGGCTAATGTTGTGTTTTTTTACGTCCACGAGATACCAATACAGTATTCTAAAACGTGATTCAAGGGTTTTTAGAAATTTACTCTCTTAAGTGGTGAAAAGACCTTGAACGTGTTTTAGATAAATCCTCGATATCTATCGAACCCGTTGAGATATACAATTAATTTCTGCTTCAGGAATATGATTACAGAAATTATCGCAAAACGGTTTTCAGATTTTTCGAAATTAGATTTCTCAATACTGTGCAGGGATGATATGTGTTTTTTTTAGTGAATGATCGAATTTGATTCTACTGAACGGGCTAGCGATGTGATTTACACTTCAGTTGGATACTAATACAAATGTCTAAGATGTAAACTTAAAAAATTTCGAAATTCAACACCCCAAAGGGTGAAAAATCACAAAATTTGTTTTCCATTAACCCACGATATCTATCTAACCAGTAGCGATATTGAGGTGCTGTTCGCGTCAGAGTGATGCTTACGTAAATATTAAAAAAAATATGTACGTAATTTTTTTTCTTTATAAGAAGCGTGATTATTAAGAATAAAACTTAGTTGGTCAATAATCAAGGCAGACGATCCGAAAAGCAGGAACGAGCAGCGAGAAACCACCTATACAGGAGTTTCACTACAGTAACATATCGAGACGTAGTGTTTTACAACCTCTATGAGCCAGGACACAGATATTTTATTTTTTTTAACAAATTTTATTTTCATGAATTATTTCGTCTTTACGTGACGCAGTTGTTTGTTACTCAGGTCTAAATTCCGGGAGGTTGTGGGCTCGAATTCCGTTAAAAGCTGCGTGCAAACGTTCAATTCTGACACACAAAAACTACAAGGCAGATCGAATTAGTGCAATTTACATGTAGTCTTTAAAAGGGGTAAAATTGCAGTTCGCTTTCCACTTAGGTTCCTCTACAATATC
>PNEQ01119471.1:0-28595 GCA_003012365.1 Medauroidea extradentata
AAAAAAAAAAAAAAAAAAAAAAAAAAAAAAAAAAAAAAAAAAAAAAAAAAAAAAAAAAAAAAAAAAAAAAAAAAAAAAAAAAAAAAAAAAAAAAAAAAAAAAAAAAAAAAAAAAAAAAAAAAAAAATTTAAAAATAACATGAAAGTCAATTAAATAAGCTTAAAATCGAGCCATTAAAATTACATTTAAAAATAAATAAAATTATGTATGTTTCATAATCACAGTTTAGTACTACAATAGAAAAATATATTTTAATGCAGAGTATGTCAAAATATTGCCCAAAAATAGTAACCAAAAATTCCTCAGATACAAATACGAATGAAAGTTATACTACCAAATTTGTAGCTCACACATGTAAATCATAACCATGATATGCTACCAGAATGTCGCGTCTTTCCTTTTTGTTTATTTTAAGAACTGTACTGAATAATATTTTCTGCTACAATATTTATGAATAAAAGTTTGAATATATGCTGGGAAGGAAGATGGACACAAATTATAATTAAGACTGATGCATTTTACTGCTCATATAGAGCAAACTTTTCAAAATAATTATTAATATTTCCAGAGGAAGGACTATAAAATAAACTAAAGCAATTAATACAGGACAGAGTGAATTGATAATTTTATTAATTAAAATATTAGGCAGTTGAACAAAATAATTGAATATTAGTATAAACCATTGCATTAGAAAGTGTGTTTTGCACAGTTATTATTTTTATCACAAACAGGGCATGCAAACCCCTTTTAATATAATTTTTTTACAGACTACACTGATTAATGTGAAAACAGACTGACAGTTAAATGAGTTTATAGATTAATGTTCAGGGATAAATGGTGAGTTGAAGGAACATTTATCTAATTATTAAATGTTTTCGTAGGAGGATAGCACTCAGCTGAAAGTTGGCATGAGTTTATGTCCAGAGAGAGGACATGCTGAAAAAAAAAAAAAAAAAACACGTGATGTCTACAGTGGCTGATTGCAAACTTGAGTAGATATTGAATAGCATTTGAAGTATTTGAATAGACATTGGACCTTATACTGTTGAATTAAACATTAAACTGTTGAACCGTCCACTGGAACAAATAAAAATAAAGTGGAGAATTAATTAAAACTGTTAGAGAACAAAAGGGCGTACAAAGCTGAGGAAAATTTTACCTACGAAAGGTAGGCGAGGTGAGTTGCATCTTGAAGAACGTAGAAAATGTAAGTATACTAACAAATTCCTCAAAATGTAACAAATTTCTACATTTAAAAAACAACTGACACTACATGACGTAAAAGAGAGCACGAATCAGCCTGGGTGCTAGGTCTCCCGAAACACGAGCAGCAAGGAGGCAGTAAGAAGGGCTTGGTACGTAACACGCTACCGAGAGTGTAGGGACGTCAAAATAGTTCTCATATGCCACCGCTAGATAGCGCGGGAGTTTCAAAACGGCCAACAAGGTCACCGAGAAGCAGTGGTGCACAGTGTGAACGTGAAGTGCCACGGAAATGATTCAAAGGTGAGGTTTTTTGTCTGCAGCTGAGCTAAACTGCAGGCTTGCACATGTTGCACCCATGCAGCACGTGCGTGGTGCGAGGGCTCTACCACTGTGAGAAAAGTGGCTACAGGCACATCCAATGTTTCCTGTCGCTTGTATTAAAGGTGTTAGTGGCGTGGCGAGATCCTAGGCCACGAGGCGGCAAGCTGTAGTTGCTTGCGTGGACTGAAACATGAAAGTAAATTGTATTACGCAGCTCAAAATACTCTTTATTACTAATAAAGTTTAAATTGAGTTAATAAATCACTTTCATATTAAAAATAATGAAACATGTGCCGGATAAATACAAATAAAAATAATATGCAGCTGATAAAACGGCACAAGGTGTCAAGTGCTGGCCAAATATCTCTCTACTAAACCAAGTCTTCGAAATGATTTGTTGTGTTGCGTCAGCTGTGTCTATGAAGCACTGTTGACTTAAGAACTTGATATCAGGTTCAACATCTAGTGTTATGGAATGACAGTGCGAAAGGAGGGGGAGAGGCTGTTATTTGTTGATGGCTAAAATTGCCTTATTGAAAATGATTAATATCATTGCATCTTTGATTATGTTTTCATGTCCAGCTGTGCTTAGTTGTAACTCAAATCGTTTTAACTCTTCCACCATTTCAGAGACATTAATTTCAAATGTTGGGTTTATTTTCCCTGTAGCAAATGATAATTTGTACAACCTGGCTGATATTATTCCCACTGTTTCTGGAAGTAGGTTTGTAGGCAACGGGGGCTGTTACATGCATTCAAAGAAATGTTAAGCCAATGTTAACCCACCCTTTGTTTTGTAACACTTATTTCATGTAAGGCTTATGCTGTTATTTCTGGTACGAAAATTACAAGTTTTGGTATTAAACATAATTATATGCATGTGCTCTAAAAACATATCTCAGTAGGGACATTGGAATCTACATTATCGCAAATAAAAATACTAAACACAGCGCAACATAAAATCTGCAGTGAAAGTGAAACATATTTTCAGTAGGTGTTCTGTCGGAAAATGAAATAATGTAGTACTGCAATATTAAAGTATTATTGCACTTGTGTTACAGGCACCTTCCTGCAGTACAGAACTGCATGTTAGAAAATGAAAATTAACAGACCAAGGAACTTCAACAATTTGACTGAAGTAAAAAAATAACTTGTTTGCTTTTCAACACTGTAAACAATGTATTGATTTTCGACACTATAAACAATGGAATGCCATGTACAGAGATAGTACTATTTATACAAGCTAATAAGGTGGTTCATTATTGCCAAGAAAATAAGATTTTTTGTGGAAAGTAATTGTAGCCATGTGACACGAGGAAACACTTGGCTGGTAGAGGGAGGGAAGAAGTAGCCACTGTCAGTATGTAACAACCTAGCAGGAAGTGGTGTCAGTTTTTATGTGTGCTCTGCTTTCAATATAAAACTCACCAAGATAAACAAAATATATGTAGCATACTACAGTGATGCGCTACAACGACGTCAGGATTCATTGTGCTCCATCTCGCGTAGAACTGTCTTTTCATTGGCTCATCATAGCAGTGATAAGAAACATTTATCTCGTATGCTAGGAGAGGAGTCAGAGAATCGAGTTAATGCTTGTTTGCCAGCTTGCACACAACTGTAATGCTTGCCTGTAGGCAATTGGCAATACCTAGAAATTAAAGGTATGCATATGACAAGGCACAGTGACATGCGCTGTGCGCCTGTCAAGAGGGTAGCTAGCCTTCCTACACTTTCTTCTGCTACCTGCACAATGCAGGTATCAACTCCGGTGTGCATCAGGGCATTTTCCTCCTATTCTTCTATTTCTCAGTGCTCTTCCTCTCTCACCACATGTTCAGAGATGTACTAAGTCCAGCAGTAGGCTAGTGTTTTTTGGGAGTGATTCCTCTGACTAAACGAGTTTGGTACATCTTGCTAACACTTCAGTCGTTTGTTTTTTGTTCTATCGTTAGTCGTAAGATGTAACAACCTTGAAGCCTTCCTTTACCTCCAGAATATTTTCTGCATTACACAGCTTCGCTGGATATTCGGTCCAACTTGAGTTTGCAACACAAAATTTGTTTTGTTTGGACGTGAATTAACCGTAATTTTTTGTATAATTTCTGTAGACTCTTGATCTGGTATGGTTCGCTTTCATTCTTTGTTTCCAGCTTTATTTTTTTTTTTAGCTCACCGCAACACTAATTCAAGACCCATCTCTGCTTGTAAGCTCAGGTTACAAACCGAATCTTTATCCTTGTGGGATGCTGGAGTTCTCACCAGAGTTATGATGGGCCCATCAGTAGGCACAGCTGTTTATACTGTTGCCACCATGGTGGTGGCAAAGGTAATCCTTTCTGTGTTCGTACATCATCCTCCTGTGCAAAACAACATAATTTGAATATAGACAGTTCTTGTTTGCCTCTCTGGTACTCGTTATAGCAGGCCCCAGAGGCCGCTAACAGTTCAAGGTTTAGTGAGAGCCGACTCGATATCGCAGGAACATACACACTACCCATTGCTTGTCCCGGGATATTGGATGTACTCTTGTGTAACAGGGCCAACTTTAACCTCCCTGTCGGAATTAAGTGGCTACTCCATCAAGGAACTAGAGCAGAGTTGAGAGCTAGAACCTGCACTGCACAGATTGGAGAGTCATTCAAAGACATTGGATATGTCCTGGCGACTACCTTGCTCACAGGGTTGAACACTCACCGTGCCAGGCAGGAGCATCATTCCTTCAATTGGATCCCTTAAACTTAATTAGCACAGCAAAATACTTGTTTGACTAGCTTGCCTACAACCCACCCACATCCTCTATTTACTCTCCTACTCACACTTATCTGATCACTTCTCATGTTCTCTATACTGGGCTGAGCGTAAGAAGGCCAAACGTATCCAGGTCCTGCTACCGATATCGCCATGATCCACCAAAGAGACGCCGAGTCCGCTGCTCGTCGAGAGAATGCCTTACACTGAGGTCCTTCTGTTCGAGTCGTCTTCCACGTCCCTAACAGTAACCACTTCAAAGTGCCACATCCTGTAATGCTGCTATCATTGTAGTCTTTCAAAAGTCCATCACCAGCCTACACTTGCCACCCTTCCACTAGTGGGATATGGAAACTCAACTTCAGTTTCAGCAAAGTCAACGGACCTCGACCAAAGAGGTGCATAAGTACTTTAGTTGTAACCAGGGCCCTGACAAAGGCACTGCTGTGCCCTTCCAGTCAGCCAAGAGGAACACAACATCACAGTCCTTCCAGACAGTACTTGTCCAGGCTCCTGAGCTCCTGTCTCCTAGCTCTCGGGCGCATAAAATTTGTCAGATGAAGTTTGCATGTTGTGATATAATGTGGTGTGAAATAAAGTTTATTATTAACTAAATAAACAGGAGCTGAAACACAGTAACTGCTGTCGTATGGATTATGTTTATATTTAGCTACTGGTTAACCTATCAGAGAACAAACCAAAATGCTTCCGATTCTCACTGACGATGTATTTGATTTAAGAAAAAAATGTTTACATATAAAATTGTTTTATATTGAAATATTTTGGAAGTGTAGATGGAAGTTTACAGGTTGTGAGAAATGAAACAAACAGCAATAACTAAAGAAAAAGAATGAATGGGCCATAACTCGGTACATCAGAGTGGCAAAGTGTCCTGTCCTGGGTTTCGAGCTAGGCAAGATAGTGTATCGATGGCTCCACAAACTAGTTCATTGGTTTCCTATAAGTACGTCTAGTATCTCGCAGGCATTCAACGTTTGTCCCTACCAGCTGCCAAAACGCGGGTTTCATTGTGGAATAATTTTATGCACAAATTATAGCTTGAATGATTAGGGTGTTAATATACAGTTGAATTTTAACTAACAGCCTCGTCGACGATTTCCCTGATTAGGTTGTATCAGGATAAAATTTACCTTACCGAAGTTTTCCGCCGCTCAGAAATCTATCAGATATTAATAGTTTCTGATGGGGAAGAACACTGGCCGCACTGCTAGTCTCATCCTCCCTTCCTTCTCTGGGATTTCGAATGAAGACTGGATCCTCGGTCCTTGAACCAAAAGTTGACGGCAGGCATGTCCGTTTCCTTCCGATGTTGAAAATGTTCTCTCGTGTTGCAGAAATCTCAGTCCATCCGTTTCTAACAACTACCAACTGTTCTCCTACGAATAAGGCCTCAGCTCTGGCAACAAACTTCTCCTAGTCCACCGCTGCTTATCGATTCCGATAATCGGATCAGGCTGCTGTCTTAGTAGGATACGTTGAACTACATAAAATTTGTAAGCTTCATCGAACAACGAGAAAAAAAAAACAAAGAAGTTACATATAGAAATGAACATTAGGTAAGTGAACTTTTATTGGCGCAGAGATGTCTGTGACAATAAATGAATGAAATGTTTACAATATTATTATGGATCTTTGGCCGTAGACATTCTAATATATTTTTAATTGTACAGCATGCATTTTGTTATGTCACAATGTGTACCATATGGCTGAACACTCGTTGTTGTTTCACCACATTGAGCAGCAGTTATATTGCCATTCACTGCTAGTCACAATCCCAGCACCCTGCATCAACGTCTAGCTCCCTATTGTGCCATCTCAACATTATACCCAATAGTAAGAGGTCTGTAGCTGTGCTCATGTGAGCTGGGTTAAACAGTGCCACTTAAGAGCAAGAAAAAATTATCTGTAACTCTATTTACAAACTAAAATGTACGTATACTCCGAGAAATTTTAATAATAACTTTGTTATTCTCCGTTCATTCTAAGTTGAGTTTTAGGTTAAACAAAGCAAATTATAAAGAAACCTACTCATTGGCTGACAGCCGTGCACTGTGAACTTGCATAAGAAATATATCTTTGTTATCTGTCGTGTACATATAAATGTACCAGTCCATCGCTTAATGAGAGAGTTTTATTAACAAATATCTAAAATATACAAACGTTGCAATCACAATCTACGACGCTACGTGTATATTACTATAATTATGGTTAGCGGATGACACGTCTGTACATTTGATTCACGAAATGACTGACGCACTGTTAAACGTACGAGTTTCTTGGTACACATACCAGTATTTAGAGATGTACGATATAGGTACTCTGAAAATACCAAAAGTTTAGTTCAGTAATAATTACCACAGTAAAAATAAGTCAGAAATATCACAATCAGATATCATGTTTTATTTTTTTTCAAAGTATTTTTGAACATTAACGCGTCAATGTTGTGGCTACTGCAAATGGTTTTTCCGTGTATCCATTTCCCGTTCCAGTTCGTCCGAACCAAAATTCCCTGATTATTTCGTTCCGTCCTCCCGTTGGTTTATGTTTACATCGCTTGCGGGTTAGGTTATGTGACGCTGGACGTGAACTGTGAAAATGTGTTGTATGGTTTTCGAAACGTGGATATGTCTTTATTACTAAACAAACTGCGGTGATGTTCATAAGGCAAGAATAAAAACCTTGCATATAATTCTTTTAAAAATAATAATAAAAAAACCAATATGTGTCGTGGAGTTTCGACAAATTGTTTGGTGATTTATAAAATATAATTTTTCCAAAACGATGTACAAAATAATCAGGAGGAATTTACAGTAAGTTTTATAACTCATTTTGTTGTCAACTTTTTTCTACATGTAGCACCAAATTTACGTTAGTAGGTACTAGAATATTTGAATACGATCGTTAGTCATTGCTTGATAATTACAATTAAATTTAAAATATACTGTAATTGCACATGATGTAAATATTATTATCAAGTTTTTATGTCATTTTTGTTTCCGTATGTCGATAACACGTACGAAATTTTCACACAATAATGTTTTAGTACATAGGGCGTTGTTGTTTCCTATGATACCGACTGTACACAGTTTGGTTGGTTGGAAATAGTACGTTGGCGCGCTGCGCAAATTGAGCCAATTAGAGTTTAGCGAAGTACAACGATATTACGTTATTTGTTTACTTCAGAACTCAACTTAGGACCGGTTTCACCAACAAAGTTTAAGCGATTTAAGCTAGACTACTCGGTTCTTAATCTCGATTATACATGTTTTGGGTTTCACCAAGCAATTAAACTAGATTTTCTCGTCTTAAGCGAGATTAAATTTAACTGCTCGATTTTGGCCAGGTAACGTCACTAATCTCGCTTAAGTTCATAATAAAATGGCGCGAGCACTGTATAATTTGGTATTTGAAGACAATACAGACGATGAAGACTTTATTCCTGTGTATCTGCCTCGTGAGAAAGAAATCATTATTTTGATGAGTTGGACGATACAGACTTCCAAATACATTTCCGCTTGTCAAAACTTCACTTTTATTGGTACATACACCGACAGTACAGACGTCACGGTGGTCTAGAGTAGGAGAAGTGGTTCGACGCTTACCACCTCCAATTTTTTAAATTTTATTTTCAAAATAATTTAGTGTAAGTGACTTTTGTTGAAAATTTATTTGATAAATAAGTTAAGTGTTACATATGAAGTACAGTGAGCAATTACATTTATTATTTTCCTTAGTGAATGTACAACTACAAGGTTATTCCTTGTAATTTTACATACACATACTTTGTATTTTATTACAAGGACAACCATTGTAGTTTTACAAGGAATTTATTTGGCAACTGGGTTTCCAATGATTTTCTTTGTAAAAGTACATAACATTTGTTTACAGTGTATGAGGTTCTGTTTAACGTCTGGTACTTTCAGGTTAACACAAAATATACAGACGAGAAAACAACTTAACAATTGTGTGAAGATAAACATTTGCATTTACAGCAATAAAATAATGTAAATTATATTTGCTGGATTATCTCCCCCTGGTCTTTCTTTTTGGCTTTGCTCCAAAGTTACCCAGTGGTACCTAGCCCTCCAGCTGTATTTTCCCCCTAGGTGGTATGATGCAAACACTCCATCCTTTCTTTCAAGAACGTCGTAACAAAGTTTCCAAATGAAATAATGCACAATCACACATTCGGCAATTTCCTACAAGTATGCGAGTATCTCCGACACACTTGAGGCAACTCAGCTCACACAACTCATCGTGCAGCCAAGTTTAACTAATCTCTGGTAACTTAAACTCGCTGTGTTGTTGGTGGAACGCACATCTAATTTAAACTCAGGTCTAGGTCTTCATCTAGTTTTGTTAATCCCGCTTTGTGACAAAGTTAAACTTCGTTGGTGAAACTGGCCCTAATGACCAGTTTCACCAACCAGGTTTAAGCGATTTAATCTAGATTAATCGGCACTTAATCTCGATTATACGTGTTTTGGGTTTCACCAAGCAGTTAATCTTGATTTTCTCGTCTTGAGCGAGATTAAATTTTAACTGCTCGATTTTGGCCGGGTAACGTCACTAATCTCGCATAAGTTCATAATAAAATGGCGCGAGCATTGTATAATTTGGTATTTGAAGACAATACAGACGATGAAGACTTTATTCCTGTGTATCTGCCGCGTAGAATTAGAGAAAGAAATCATTGTTTTGATGAGTATGATGATACAGCCCTCCAAATACATTTCCGCTTGTCAAAATAATCGGTCCATTCTCTTTTCTTTTATTGATACATACACCGAAAGTTACTACATTGTTTTTTTTTATATGACAAGGCACGTCATTGTACGTAGTTGTACAAACTTTTGCAAATGTTGAAAAATTTTCCTTAAAAAATTATTAGTTTATAATGTTAGCAGGATGTTGATTGCACTTTTTAAAAAAATTTTTGGTGCAGTGACGATGCGGAAGCTACCACATCATCACTGCACCAAACATTCCCCCTTTTATTGTGACATAGTTTGAGTGACCCCAGTACTTTTCGTGAGACGATTTATATAGTGCAAATTTTTGAGATCAAATGGACAAACACAAATTAACACCCAGCCAGACCTGGGAATCGAACCCAGAACCCCCCGCACCAAAGCCGGCCACTCAACCAACTGAGCCACGGGGGGTCGGCGCATTCAGCGGTACAGAAGTCATAGTGGTCTAGAGGTAAGATGCGTAGGTTCTACGAGCGGGAAGAGTGGTTCAATGCTAACCACTTCCAATTTTTTTTTTTCAAAATAATTTCATGTAAGCGTCCTTTATTCAAAAGTTCTATGATAAATAATTTCAGTGTTATTTATGAAGTGCACTGAGCATTCAAATTTTTTTTTTCCTTATTGAAAGTACTACTACAAGGTTATTCTTTGTAATTTGACAAAAATATACTTCGTACTTTTTTACGAGGACAACCGTTGAGAAAATATTTAAACAAACTGTGTGTAGATAAACATTTGCATTTACAGCAATAAAATAATGTAAATTATATTTGCTGGATTATCTTACATTGGTCTTTCTTTCTGGCTTTGCTCCAAAGTTACCCAGGGATACCTAGGCCCCCTAGCTGTATCCCCTCCCCCTAGATAGTATGGTGCAAACACTCCCTCCTTCCCTTCAAGAATGTTGTAACAAAGTTTCCAAATGAAATAATTCCAAATCACACATTCAGCAATTTCCGACAAGTATTCGGGTATCTCCGACACACTTAAGGCAACTCAGCTAACAGTACCCATCGTGCAGCCAAGTATAACTAATCTCTGGTAACTTAAACTCGCTGTGTTGTTGGTGGAACGCACCTCTAACTTAAACTCAGGTTTAGCTCTTCATCGAGTTTTGTTAATCTCGCTTTGTGGCAAAGTTAAACTACGTTGGTGAAACTGGCACTAAGTGCTCAGTGTCTTAACATTTTCTTTGTCTTTACTTGTTCCCCAACTAGATTTAAGTAAGAACATATCAATCATTAAATTTAAATTTGTATAGAGTAAAAATAAAAAAAAAATAAAAAACTTTTCATGTAGCCAAGAAGACAATTCTATGTTTTTCGTTAAAAAAAAATTTTATCGAGCCTACCTACGACTTTAAACATCTTTAACAGGTTTTTTTTGACCGATAACAAGTTCGTAAAACTTCTCTTTTCCTGTAATCTGTGTAATAAATTATGTGTAATATATTTTAGCTATGCTGATTTATTATGCTTTCTTCGTTCTTGAATCTAAGACCTTCCATTCTAGTACAAAGTTGAAGGTGCTTTCCAAAGAATAAGCGCTACAGTTATATCTTCTTGAGAGTAATAAAACATCCTCCACATGAGTGTTGTGTTGCTCGTAGATGTCGTACCCAGGGTGGCGAGGAAATCTGCGCCCAGAGCCCATTCTTCCAGAACAACGCAAGCTCTTAGGTGATGGCCCCATGCAGGACGAGACCACTCAACGACACGACTATCAGCCGCAGCCAATCAGTCGACCAGAACCAGTGAAACCATCTCCCAACATTGTGTCATCTGACAGGCCTATTGATGGTAAGCAGTTTCTCAAGCCCTTACAGCTTGACTGAATGTGCCTGAAACCTTCACTTGTGTTACATTACTTAAGCTAATCATTAACCTTATAATTAGTGCATACTCTTCTACTTGTGTGATATTGGTTCACAATTGTGTGTGAACTCAGATTGGGGTATTTTGTTTTGTATGTAATAAGTGCGTTTGAACATTTTAATGTACCAGTTCAGAGAATTTATTTAATTCTATGAAAAGCAAATTCACATGAAAGCATATTGAAATATCAGCATACTTGACATAAATAACCTTTTATAAGGAATCGCCTCACAAAATTTTGCAACATACTTTCACAAAGGTTATTTATGTCAAGTATGCTGATATTTCAATATGCTTTCATGTGAATTTGCTTTTCATATAATTAAAATCTTAAGAATGAAATTTTTGATTGAAAATTACATTGAAAACCAAAATTTTTTCAATAAACAAATGTAAGGGGATAAAAGTAATAACATTATGGTTGTGTCACAGAAAACCAGAGTATACACAAAACGAACAGACCAGCAACACAGAAAAGGACTTCATTTGCCACTGGCAATATTACTCAAATTATTCCACAAAAGGAATTCAGTCAATGATTTCGAAACAACAGACAAAAATTACAACAAACAAACAGAACAAAACGAACGACAAGAAAAACTGTATGTAGACGACACAGCAAGAATGCAGACATTTTGAGGAAAACAAAATAAAAGAAATATCACAGTAACTGTGGACAGTAAAACAATAAACAGACGAACACAACTGTGTGATGAGTAGATAGAAAAAGGGGCTCCGGGCGCAAGGGGAGTGAGGTGTGGGCCAGTGGACACATGGCAGCCATCTTACATGACATCACCTGTCCGCCATCTTGGATTACGTCACTTCCGGTCATCATATTTTTTCTGGTCACTATATTTGATAACATCACATATCCTTTATTTTGATGATGTCACTTACTGTGTATTCCAGAAGTTTCATGCTCTGTCATTCCATTTCGTCCACTGTCTAATCACAAATGTGATTCTCCTGCTCTATCACTCCATTTTGTCCCCTCCTCGCTCCCGCTGCCTTCTGGTCTCCAGTTCAATACCCCCATGTGTTTCTCATACTCTTTCATTCCATCTGGCTCCCTGTCCAATCCACCATACGATTTTCATGCTCTAGCATTCCATCTGGTCCCGAGTCCAATCCCCCTGCGATTCATAAGCTCTATCATTCAATCTGGTACCCAGTCTAATCCCATAGCTGCTGTATCCATCTTGAGGGAATCGGCCATGGCCTGTACAGCTCTACCGAGCATTCGGCCATTTTGAATTCTAAAAGTTTCATACTTTGTATTCCATCCTATCCCCAGTTCGATCCCCCTCATTAATTATCATGCTCTTTCATTCCATCTGGCCCCCAGTTCGACCCCCTAAGTGATTATCGTGCTATCTCATTTCATCAGGTCCCCAGTCCAATCCGCCTCCCAAGTGACACCTATGCTCTGGTCTCCTAACCTCGATGTCTTTCCACCTTTGCCGCTGCGACATCCATCATGGGGAATCGACCATGACATGTTTATCATGCATATAAAGTTCAGATTTTAAATTGTGATGAGGATCAAGTTTATTTGCTTTGGTAATCAAACCATGATACATAACAATTTTGTTGCATATTCATTGATGGGCAGAACTAATCAAAATTGTTTAGTCATCATCATTACCAGTTTATCAACTTGCATTTATAATAAATTATTTTATGAACGTGTATGTTAAGTAATATTCAGAACTAATGAATTAAAGTACCAATTAAAAATATGGGTTACATCGTTCTGGTTGCATGTATCATATACCTTCTTTGAGGAATAAAACAAGTCGTTCCTCATACTTACCATTTGCATAGAACTATGCAGACGGTTCCCGGAGGCTTGGGTCTGGGCAATACACTGTGCTGATAAACTTTTTCAAGCATTATCAGCATATTTTACACGCAATTTAGAGGCCAAAAAAGGAAAACTTTCCTCTTGGAATTAATTCCCTAACACAAAGTGGACAATGAACACAAAGACAGATGACAGCAAAAGAAGAAGAGTACGGATGGATAGACAGAGGAAAAAAGTAATCTAGAAAGAGTGAGAAATGTGAGTATGGTGCAGTTTTCAATAATTGCAGTTTGTATTTACATGATAAACCATTTTGAATCCCCAACTCGTATGCGAAACCAAAATAGCTGAAGACTTCTCATGATGTCTCATAAGTTCTCTTGCACTCATAGCATCCCCTCACCTCTTACCACACAGCAAGCAGCCCGAAGCTGAATTCCCTGGAATGATCATCAAGATCATTGGGCACTGAGCACGAGATCCTGGTCTGTCGCAATGGTAACAACATCTTCTCAGTCTCGAAGTTGAAGTACCTCTTGCTGGTGACATTTTCTCGGTAATGAATGTAGGAGGGTGTTGAAGCCATATTTGAATTTTAAAAGGTTTGAGCTAAACATCATACCTGACAACTCTTGCATGGTCTTCAGTGTGATAGTGACACAACGCTGAAAATTCTTCATGAAATGACGAAAAACAAGTTAATACAACAGGGGAAAATTGCAAAATGCCTCAATTTCTCTAGCGTGGACTTCAGTGTAATGTGACCAAATGTCAAAGATTCTTGATAAACGTAATTAATGTCATCTGATGTATAAAGATTGCAGCATGCATGATGAAAAAATAATTCCTCTTTAGTGTAATAGAGACACAATGCTAAAAAGTCTTAAGGAAAACGCCGAAAAAATTAGTAATTAATACAACTGGAGAAAATACAATGCACCTGACACTTTTTGTACAAACTCCAGTGTGCTGCTAAATAATATATTAGAAAAAAACTAACACAGCACTTAAAATTCTTGAGGCAGTGCTAAAAAAATTACTTGGAACTACGAAAAAATGTGTAAATGCTTCAAACACCAAACATATCTATTCAACTTGCTCTTTGATTATATCCATACAGTACGGTGTGCAGACCATCTTCACAGATTTGCCATTTGTCGTCCATCCACGCGAGTGCCAGATTCTTTGTGCATTGCATATATACATAATGATGGAATGATCTTATATTGTTCACATCAACTCTCATCACTTACTGATTCTGTAATATACACTTATAATCGTCGAAAGACATTTTATTTTTTGACGACACATTCTGGATTCATTTGGCCTGTTTAACTTCCTTGGTGGAACACTTGTAGGTATATAGTTTGGCTCTCAGCCCAACAAACTCGACCATGTCATCTCCACCACATTCATATTTAAACTTGCAAATCACCTTTTTGTTCGAAGGTGAACAGCAAGGATGAGTCGGTGGGTATCTGCTCGTGTCGAATTCAGACATGAATTCCGGGTCTGAGGCGAGATAGTGGTAAAAATAATCGGTTTCGATCTGGTACACGAAGGAATCCGTGTCCATGTATGCCAGCTCCAGCTTACCGGCATACCTCGGTTTCATTAGGTCGTAACAAAACTGATACATCAATGTCTTCAAGAGATCGAGTACTGCAAATCCTGCATACATAGGTTTATTCAATAAATAATTATTGTGATCCATTTTTGAAGAGAGATAGTTTCATCGTAAATTGTGCAGCTCTTGTACATGGGTTTAGAGATAAGTTTCTTGGCAGGTTTCTCAACACATACAAGTTCAATTTCTTGCTGCTTTCTCTTGTTCTCCATCAATTTTCCAAATGTAGTACTGTTCATTAGTTTAAAACGAATTTGTTTCCAACGATCTTGCACTTTTCTGTGTTCAAATCAATAAATAGTTTCAGCCGTGGCTTTTGGTTGAATTGCAGTACTCGATGCAGCTTCATTGGCTTAAGCCCATGACTAGAGATGATGGTTTATCGCGGGAAAACTTGACTATTTGCTAGGCTTCAACATACGTTCAACTTATCAAAAGATTACTGGCTTTTCCTTGTACGTGGAGCTACTGCCCTATTTGACTGAGCCAATAAGAATGCCGCTATTTTAATATTTAATGCATGTTATTGGTCTACAGACAGCTATGTTGTGTCAGTGTTTTCAAGGCTATGTTGACACAAAACATTTTCGCGATATACCATCATCTCTACCCATGACTAATTACCTGTTTCAAATTAACATAGTGAATAATGTAATTGTTTTTGCTGCGAAAGGTAGTCATGAGCTTGGTTTGTTTGGGCCCAGAAGGGCGCTCATTCACCGGTATGAATGGCAGGTCCTTGTGATCTTCGTGGAGTGATGATGGATATCCCATGTCTACCTCCAATGTGTAGCCCACATCACTATCATCAGGCACAGACATCACATTCAAATTGCTGTCTGACCATCTACAATTGGTATGTGGTAAGGGCAGAGACATGGCCCAGCCATACAAATTGTATACATCAACATATTGGAGGTAGACCAGTGACTTGCTGGAATCAAATGTGGAGGGCAATTCCTTATTGTTGACCACAGTGTCTCTTGACACACTGAGCTACCTCTCCCCGGATGCCAGCCTAGATAAATAAATGAATGTTTTAACCAGTGATTAATTTGAGTTCCTTTCTGGTCTTCTTGAGCATTGTTTCGAAGGATAAATAGGGGCACTGATGTATCGTACACAGTCAAGACCATATGTCTTCAGGCACAACCCTCGGAAATTATCAAAAACGTCACACAGAAGTAGGACTTCAGTCTTTAGGTAGATGTTGCTGTAATCTCCCAGCTTCTTGTAGTTGAATTTCTTCTAGACATTCTGAGCATGTTTGTTGTCACAGGCAGTGATGTCACTGTTGGTTAGATAGTTGTAGAAAGCCTACTGAAGTGGTAGTTGTGGCGCCACGAATTTCCTCCACAAATCAACATAGTCATAGTGAGGTGATTATGGTCGTGGACTTTGCAATTTTTTGCAGTGAAGGCTCCAGAGCAGTAGCAGCAGGTGGTGGCAAGAATGTAGGCAGTCTTCTCATCAGGTGTCAGTTGTCTCATTGGTTGAGACTCGCTATAAATATCTTTCACCTGATTACCAATCTTCACAATTTCTTTCATGAAATTCTGTGCTGCTTTATGTCCTTGATAAATTATAGGTCTTCTGTCCAGGCTTGATGTCTTGTTGGTAGGTATTAAACTGTCATCAATATTTATGCATGTACCATAGCTGTACGGTTCCTGCTACTGGTAATTATACATAGAGGAGGTATCAGGGTTTGGCAGGCATGTCTGCACAGGCACTAGCATGGTCTCAAAGTCAGCGTAGATGACTACTGGTACCTTGTCGCCATTCTGGTATTTTGCGAACTTGAGCACAGGAGGTTTGCCATCCTTTACTGGCTGTGGCATCTCTGCTCTCACTTGTTGCAGTACCTCCTTTGCTCGGACAATGTGTCTTCGCCTGTCAGTCCAGTTAGTCTTGGTTGGTGATCATAGCATTTCAAGCATCTTTTGCATAAGTAAACCTTCTCTTTATGTGCTGTAACTTGAGGTCGTACAAGACGTGTAAAGTTCTCGATATAAGTGTAGTGAGAGTTATTATCTTAAGTCACCATCATTTGTAAATCAAAGTGTTGATTCTGTTATCTTTTGGCGACTCTGATTGGAACAAACTTTTCATTTTCATCGAGAGCATAGATGTTTACACTGACTCCTAGATTCTTTCCCTCAAACATACTTATCTATCATAGGGGTGTAGGGAATTCAAGCCCATCAAAATTAATTTAGTCTTTAGTTCATGGTGTCTATTGTCCACTCGACTTGCTGACGATCTTTCCCTGGCACAAATCTGTTTATCCTTCGACGCAATTTTCAAGACCAGAGTGAGAATCATGTCATGTTTGATTCCCCGTGATGGATGCCGCATCAGGAAAGTTGGAAAGACATCGAAGTTAGGGGACCAGAGCTTAAGTGTCACTTGAAAGGGGATTATACTGGGGACATGATATAATGTGCTAGCATGATAATCACATAGGGGGTTGAACTAGGGGCCAGATAGAATAAAATAACACTAATAATGTGGGGATTCAAACTGAGGACAGGATGGAATGACAGAGTATGAAACTCTTAGAATTCAAAATGACAGAATGTTTGGTAGAGCTATACAGTCCATGGCCGATTCCCCGTAAGACGGATACAGTAGCTACGGAATTGGACTGGGGACCAGATGGAATGACAGAGCGTAAGAATCGCAGGGGGATTGGACTCGGGAACAGATGGAATGCTAGAGCATAAAAATCGTATAGGTGATTGGACAGGGGGCCAGATGGAATTAAAGAGTGTGAGAATCGCATGGGGGACGGGACTGGAGTCTGGAAAGCAACGGGAGTGGAGAGGTGACCAAATGAAGTGATAGAGCAGGAGAATCACATAAGTGATTGGACAGTGGACGAAATGGAATGACAGAGCATGAAACTTCTAGAATACACAGTAAGTGAAGTAATCAAAAGAAAGGAGTTGTGACGTTATCAAAGATGGGGACCGGAAACAAGATGGCGACTGGAAGTAATGTAATCCAATATGGTGACCAGAAGTAATGTAATCCAAGATGGTGGATGGGTGTCATAATCCAAGTTGGCCACCGTGGGTCCACCAGTCTGCTTCCCACTTTCCTTGGGCTCAGAGCCACTTTTTCTATCTACTGTCATAAACATAAAATATTTTTGTACAAAACAAAAAACAATCGAATAAAAGTCACTCTTTGTTTTTAGTTTTATTGTAATATTTTCTGCAATACGATAACATTCGCCCATAATGTCGTGTTCGAAAATATATTTAATGTTCATATCACGAATACATTGTAAGAACCATTTAAAGATCACAGCAATAGTCTCCTTGCAACGAATCTAATTGCAACATTTCGGAGACTGAAATCTGTCCCTGCCTTCAGACACATACACAGCCCGAGGAGCATCTGGAGACTGAGTAGGGCACTTTTGTTGTGCCCTGAAGGATGCACACACTGGTAGACTAACTACTTAGGTTAGGGGTGGAATAGGATAGGTGCGTGCTGAGCCAAAAAGTGCTCATACACATTTGAATACTGCATGCAGGCTTGGGTGATGCATGAGAGCTTGGCTAAAATTGCCGAATTTTGAGGTTATTGAAGATCTAAGCCAGCATTTGTGGCCTAACTCTTCCCTCGGATTAAACTTTGCATATAATGCCTTTAGAGGGTCACTGATAATCCCGCGAGGCCTCTGGAGGAAACCCAAAGACGAGAGACATGCTAGTGTGTCACAGTACAGTGACAGAAAGAATAGAGACTGCTACTTGTAGGTGCAGTTAATGTGTAAAGAAGGTGAAATAATAGACGAGCAGTGGCCTGCTCGGATACTAGAGCATTTGTACACAGCATTCACCAACGCCGAACGCTGTAGCTATAGTGATGGACAGAATCGAATGAAAATAATTAGTGTACTCGATTTTTATTAAAGTTCAGGGTTTCTGATTCTTGCAAACTGGTTTCGATTCCATCACTCGGCTTTTATACACTCACTCTCAGTCTCTCACAGTAAATTAGAACATTCGCAGTGTCTCCGTCCATTCATCTTATCAAAATTGTATATTTGCCGGTAAACTGAGTATGCTTCTCCCAGATGCAAACCACACGTTTCTCTTTCCGATTGAGATCTCGCTGTACCAGGATCTGAGTTATCACTCGCTACAGTACCCCCTACTATTTCGCTTTGTTTCCGATTACTCACTGTTTATGGTTCAGCTGTCGAATTCTTTGAAAACATTTTACTGGTTGAGTTAGCATAAAAATATTTGTTTGCGCATCATTCATGTGAAGGTAAGTGAATCAAAAGAAATTCAAGTCAATTCAATCATTTGAACATAAAAAAATTGCTTTAAATGTGATGCTATTTAAAATTTAAATTGTTTAGCTTGTAAGCTATTCCCGACTAGTTTAGAGCATTCAAACATGGGTGTTAGTCTCGAATTTCAGGTAGTAATTGAAAATCAACAGAGTACACATTCTGTTGACAGTAATAAATCATTAGCTGTACATTAAATTTCCCTTACAATATGTTACATTATATGACATTCTATTATTCTTTCTGTCACATATTGTATACAAAGTGACACCACTTAAGATGTAGTGCGATGCATGTAAGCATTAAATTATTACGACAGACTAAATTGGTGTAGAAATAGTGTGTACAAAAATATGCATGTTTCTTAAACATTATTGAAGCACCTATAATGTGCATTGCAGCTAGTAGGTAGTGAATAAAGAAAACATGATGCGTTCGTTTCAAATAGAATTGATTCTTTGTGATCAGAAGATTTATTGTATAGAAGGGCAGACAAAAAAGGCATGGAACAGTAGAAGAAAGGTAATTAAGGTTATTATCTAGGTAGGCTGTGTTGGTGTATGTGAGGCATAAAACAGATGTCGCATTAAGTGTGACGTCGGTCGGCTTATGTAATGCATTATCGCCTCTACATGCAAACCTCGCAAATGGGGCTTAGAGCTTTACTACTATTTGTTTTTCCTATGGGACTTTGAGCGGTGACCATATTATTTGATTAGCGATACTTATGGTTCAAATTCCAGTGCCTATTTCTATAATAGTGTTTTTTTAATCTGGTTGGAAATTTCTTAAATACAGCAGTTTAAACAACCTGTCTTTAGCCATTTTGAGAGTCCTGAAATACATGTTTCCAATAAGCGATCCTAATTTTTAAACTCATAGAAACATTGTTTGAATTGTGTTTACTTTTCGTAGATCTACGAACTCAATGCACGTTGAGATGTTTCTTCCAAATATGATTACTTGTAACTCTCTACGAATCCCAGGCATAGTCAGTGGCACCACACTGCTGCGGCCGTGCGGACTGGTTTGCACGACGCGCTTGGGGATGCCGAGCCGGTCGGCAAGTGCAGTGCCGAAGAAAAAAATCTTGACGGAGATGCTGTTAACAAGGCATACATTTACATACTTTGTGGTGATTTGATTAGTTTAATACAAAATGTGCTAGACAGAACAAGTAATGATATTGCAAGTATGACAAATGATGTGGGTGTTTAACTCAGGACTATTCCTGTTGTTGTGGAGAATTTTCTGGACAGGAAACAAAATGCAATAGAAGGTCTGATAAATTAAACATTTTGCGCAGACAATAGTCCTCGACCAGATTAAAATCCACGTTACTAAACTTGAAGCTACGATCAAAAATATTGAAAACATTTATAAAAATAATTAATCCACCTCCAGTCATAGTTTGGGAAGAGAAAAATAACAAGTCATGCTCTAAGCCACCACCTAAGAAAAACAACATAAAAATACCCTGTCTTGTCAATATAAGTGGGTAGTACAATGTCTGACGTTGGTGACTTAATCGCATTTATTAAAGTATTCACACAAAGTACTTAGTAGATCAATGTGCTATAATGGAACGTGATATAATTAATGAAGAAGCTATCAAACCTATAACAGATAGACTGAACAGTTTGAAGCCGAAACCCCCTCTGCCTGTGACAGTGAAGAAGGAAGAAGAGCCTCAAATTATAGTGAAATGCAAGAAACCTGCACAAGAAGTTGATGAAGACGATTTTCCTCTCTCTGAGTGGAAACGGAAAAAGGAACAAAGCACAATGCTTCACGATTACTTGAGAAACTCGCGGTCCAAAGATAGGACATATGGAGTGTACAAGCAAAATAAAAAGTATTTCTTGGGAAACAAGCAAATTTTATTCAACATTATTTCCCAGCTATTCCCTGATGTAGAATATAGAAGATGGGAGACTTTCAGAATATGTTAACTGGAATGATGTTAATGAAATTGTAGACGGATTGTATCTACTAGTTGCTTCTCAGCAGGCTGGAAATAATTCACATACAAATGAAATATCTAGCATCATAGAAGAATTGTGTGAAGATGGATAAATATAATGAGTTATCTAAACAACGCTGGGGAGCAGCACAAGCCTGCAAGGCGATATTGTACTCGACGTCAAGTACATGTATTTGGTTTGAAGGACTTGTAACAAGCAGATTTGTTTGAAATGATTCCTTATGATCGCATGAATAAAGGCTACAAGTACATGCCAACTGTTATTGACTTCGTCAGTAAGTATGCATGGTTTGTGCCCATAAAAACTAAGAGAGACAGGGATGTAACTAATGCAATGAATATTGTTTTGCATGCAAGCACTGAAATGTTTAAAGTGGCCAAGATTCGTCACTGCGAACCAACGACCTACTACCTAGAAGATGTAGAAGGCAAGATAATTCGAGGAGGTTTCTACGTCGAAGAAATTCATGTTACCAAGTACCCAAACACGTAATTGGTCGAAAAGATATTGAAGAAGAAAGGAAATATGGTTCTTGTGCGATGGCTGGGGTTCGATGCAAGCCACGACAGTTGGATTCTTCAATCAGACATTAAGTTTAAATAAAGTGAATTATGTATGAAGGAATAAATAAATACACTCGTGGACACAATTAAAGCATCACTTTTTCAAAAAGCGATCTGAAATTGAAAAAGTGGCCCAATCGACTTGAAATTTCCCGAGAGAGTGTAACCAGGTCTAAAGTTTACAATGTGAAGTGAGTCTGGTCGGTTCCGACTGGATCTCGGGGGTGGCAACCCTCCAACTGACGAACATTGGAAAATGTTTAACTTTTGTTTAAACGAGCCTTTCTCTGCAGCTACTGAAGGAAATGCACTGAAAATCCTATTAGAGGTGATCCTTTACTGTCATTTGGTACTCTGTTAAGTTTTCAGCTAAGGTCAAAACCACCCCTATTGCATACCCTCAAAGTTAAACATCCCCCATGCCCAGAAAAATTGTGCGATTGCAACATTTCTGAAAGGAGCACATTGGTTTTGTGCCCAAAAAGGTCCTCTAAATGTTTTAAAAAATCCCATTTTTAAACCCCTTTTAGAAGGTTTTTGCATTTAGGCCCCTGGCGATTTTCCTCCTTAAAACCTTACCCGACAGAAACAATTAATGGGTACAATCGTACCGCGAATTTCGCTGACTGCTGAAGCAAATTGCGCCATCCGCACCTTCGTGGAGACCTAACCTGTCATGTTACAACGCTTATGGTGAGGTACCAGAAAAAGAGGATTGAAGATGATTTTGAGCTGTGGTCAGGAAGGATTTTCGTGTGGTGTGCTTTTTGAGGTATATGCCAAAATCTCATTCTGTTTGTAGAGCCACAACCCCCTTTATAAGAGCTAAACAGTAAATCCGCTCTCTTTTTTAACCCTATATACGAGTGTACTTTGTGGGCAAAATGTTTGGAAACTCGGGTCAAAGCAAGGTACCAGCACCATTCACGTACTCTGTAAACAGCATTACCGTGCGACAAAGAATAACACCCCTTTCAACTCCCTTTTGAAATCACTGAATGTCCTTAGAGAAAAATTGTAATTTTTGGCATAGCACGGCAAACTTTCAAATTCGAACTCTCATTCAAAATGCTTTAACAGTTTAAGTGGCTTGCATTTCCTGTGACAATGAAATTTCTGCAGTCGTTACGTTTTTGAACTGTCTTGTGACAGAGAAGCTTTTACGGATTAAAGTAAAAATGTGCAGTACAGTTTCTTATACAGACAGTAAAAAACTTTTTGAACATTCCATCATTTATTGGAAAATAATGCTGTCTTCTGCTGGGTACAAACAAAACAATTCAAATGAAGTTACAGTATCGGAACAAAAAATTATTCTCAAACGAACAATAAGACAGAAACATCATTCCGTCTTGAAACAAACAGTTCAGTACAGGATGTTTCCTCGTGCCCTGCGAACAGCAGCACAACGGGCAGGCATGCTTCTGATGAGTCTCCGGAAAAACTCCTGTGAAATTTCATTCCAGATTTCCACCAGAGAAGTGTAGAGTTCTTGGGGGTTTTCTTGGTTTCCATACGCGCATTCGGAGCCTCCTCTTGAGTTCGTCCCACGCATGTTCGATGGGATTAATGTCGGGCGAACAAAGAGGATGCCTTAAAACTGTTATGTCGTTCTCATCAAAGCACCTGGTTGTCACGTTGGTAGTATGCAGTCTTGTGTTATCGTGTTGGACCTTGAATTAGTTCCCAATCTGTTGTTGGGGGTAGGAATATCGTTCATGTACCGTACAGCAGGCAACTCAGGGGGTGGGACAAGAACCAACTCGGTTCTTCTGTTGGCCATGATGCCTGCCCAAGCCATAACTGAACCGCGTCCGAATGCTGTAACCGACTTCGTGTTCCTCTGTTGCCCCCGATCCCCACAGCGATGGTACACCCTCCCGCGCCACTCTTGATACCGCAAGCTCCAAAACCTTTATTAAACCTTATATGTTCTCTAAGGTGAATTCTTGTCAGAGCTGGGACTTTTGCAGGTCGCCGACAATGCAGGCCCCTTCCTTTAGCCTCCTCCGAACAGTTTTGGAACTTATAGGGCGCCCAGTCGTCTCACGGTGGTCCTGAGTTTTGGAAACCCCGCTGGTGGAGGGATTTCGTAAGTCAGAGTGACACATCGCTCGGTCCTCCCGGTTTGGCGTACAGCGCCCTCGTCCCTGACCAGGGCGATGTCGGAAGCCTCCAGTAGCCTGAAATCGTTGGTATGCCCTCGTGACAACACTTTGGGACCGTCCAACTCTTCAGGCAACATTCCTATGGGACATACCCGCATCGTCAATGAGAGTTACGATGCGATGCACTTCGTCTTCAGTAAGAGCACGCCGGACCATACCTAATCTGATGGACAACAACAGAATGGGCTCAGTACCATTCTTACTGTACGGTATACAGTTAAAACAGTTACATAAATCAGATGAATAAAATTTAACTCCTTAGCGATATGAAGAGATACGGCACATGTCTTCCGGGTACTGTACACCAATGTACCAAAGCCTCTTAATGTAGCGTAACCTTTATCCAAGATGATCAACTTGCTTTCTGGGCACGATGAAACTGATAATGCTAGAGCATGTAGGATGAATTTAAAGGCTAACGGAACATTCTGGAAATTTGTTCCAAGGAAACACCCTAGTGTTTCCGGAAACATCGACCTCTGTTCCAGAAACTTCCAGAAATTTCGATAACCGTTCACAACAATAAAACGACATGGTCTAGTGGGGATGCAAACACCAGACCTTCAGCATTATAAGACGCGCGCAGAACCAATACGCCACGGAGGTGATGACGGCTTGGACTACGCATAATGCACAGTATTCGGCAACAAACATTCGTGCAGTCAATACCTGTCAACTCTAATTGCTTCTCTGTCACAAGACAGTTTAAAAACCTAACGACTGCAGTGATTTCACTGTCAAAAAGGTATTGCAAGCTGCTTAAAACTGTTAAAGCATTTTGAATGGGCGTTCGAATTTGAAAGTTTGCAGTGCAATGTCAAAAACAAAGATTTTTCTTTAAGGACATTCAGTGATTTCAAAAAGAGGTTAAAAGGGGTGTTATGCTTTGTCGCATGACAATGCTGTTTACAGAGTAAGTGACTGGTGCTGTTACCTTGCTTTGACCTGAGTTTCCAAATATTTTGCCCACAAATGACACTCGTAGGCGGGTTTTAACAAAGTGGGTGGTTTTACTGTTTTGCTCTTTTAAAGGGTGTTGTGGCTCTACAAACGGAAAGAGATTTTGGCACGTACCTCAAAAAGCACACCACATGACAATCCTTGTTGACCACAGCTCAAAATCATCTTCAACCCTCTTTTTCTGGTACCTCACCATAGGGGTTGTAACACGACTGGGTAGGTCTCCACGAAGGTGCAGATGATGCAAGTTTGCTTAAGCAGTCAGCGAGATTCGCGGTATGAATGTACCCATTAACTTTTTTCCACCAGGTGTTGTTTTATGGAGGGAAATCGCAAGGAGTCTACACGCAAAAACCTTCTAAAAGGGGTTTTAAATTGAGATTTTTTTTCAAACCTTTAATTGACCTTTTTGGGCTCAAAACCAATGTGCTCCTTCCAGAAATGTTGCAATCGCACAATTTTTCTGGGCGTGGGGGATGTTTAACTTTGAGGGTATGCAATAGGGGTGGTTTTGGCCTCAGCTGAAAAACTTAACAGAGCACCAAATGACATGTAAAGGACCACATCTGATAGGATTTTCAGCGCATTTCCTTCAGTAGCTGCAGAGAAAGGCTCATTTAAACAAAAGTTAAACATTTTCCAATTTTCGTCAGTTGGAGGGTTGCCACCCTCGAGATCCAGTCGGAATCGATCAGATGCACTTCACATTGTAAACTTTAGACCTGGTTATACTCTCTCAGGAAATTTCAAGTCGATTGGGCCACTTTTTCGGTTTCAAATCGGTTTTTAAAAAAGTAATGCTTTAATTGTGTCACAAGTGTATATTTGTTTAAAACTGAATTCCTGTGTTATTATTTAATTTCAAATGTTCTTTTTACTGGGAATGATGGAAACTGTTACTAGGGTGCCCGGAAGGCATTCTGTGATGATAGCACACACAAACGTTGAACATGTGGAAACACGAGGCGGTAAGATGGTCGGATTAAGGCGTGCAGATTCGTCATCTCTTCCTCGTGATTCGTTGGGCTGCCCGTGTCCCTAATCGCTTGGGTCATTAAGCCCGGTGATGCACGACTCTCGCGTGCAGCCGCAGACCTTGAGTCATGCTCCGCCACTTTATTTACTTCTCACGTGCAATTTGAGACCAGCGCAATAACTTGGCGACTTGGTGGAGCCTGGCGGCCCCTAAGGCTGGCGATGTAGATGTGACCACATGAAGGGAGTGGTAGGATAGATTGCAATACATTGGCTGGAGGGGAGGGGATGCGTGCCTGGAGGAGTCCTTCCTTTGTACTTGATGCTTTAGTCTACATTAAGATGTTCATAATACACCAGTGAGACTGTGAGGACAACAGTGGTCTTGACGAGCTATATGCCGTGGCCACCACCACCACTGGCACCGCTTATTCGTTTGCAGCAGTATTCAGACATCTTAGACGACGATGATGTACAAGTCGTCGCAGCATTTTGGGCAGTAAAGCGGCCCTCCAACTCCTCCGTGCCTGCTGCAAAACGAGGACCAGCAACTGGGCGATCCATGATAGTGGTTGCACCCATGGTGCACGAGGTGGAGGATGAGGATGAGAACTATGACGACGATGAAGAGGACGGTAATGATACAGAGGAGGGTGCCTTGTCCCATAGTGAGGAAGAGGAGGGAGAGGACAACAATGTTGGGGAGGAGGTGCAACAGGGAGCTCGTTGCGGACCCAGGTTCGGGACCAGCAGGAAGAAATCCAGGACCTGCAGCTCCAGTTACAGGCCCAGCACGCTATAATGGAGACGCACTATGGTCGTACGCTTCCAGGAGGAAGTTCTCTTCCTCCTCCGAAGATTAGTGGGGCGACGACCCGCCCAATCACATCCCGAAATGTAAATATGTGTATAGTGTAAATATCTGTATGGTAGTGTAAATGATGTGTGTATATAGTGTTATAATAAATGTGATTTTATTTAAACTTAACATTGTGTGTGTTGAGAGACATTATTTTATATGCCTGTCATTACTTTTTCCTAAAGAGTGTCAGATGCAACAGTCCTTTACACTCAATCAGTATTTACATGGCACACCATTACATTATTTTTAATTACTATGAAAGGTTTAAACATATTTAAAATGAAGTAATAATGAATTAATATCATGATGGTAGTGATACAGCAACGAAGTATCATACCTGTCAAGACTTGTCTATCTCACTGCCTGGAGGCATTCATTTATGAAAATTAATAAAATTAATATTGGTGATAAGGGTGAGAGTCCTGGGTATGGTACATTACATGTCGTCCTTAAACACATATGTATCCTGGTGTAGTCGTATCAAGTGAGTAATTGACAAAAAAAAATGACGGCTCAAAATTAAACCCCTCTTGGTCATTCCTAGAACTAAACATAATCGATTAATCGACCAAGTAAATTATTTGGCAACAAACTTTAAAAATTAAATATTGCAGGCTCCAGAACATGTAAACAAATGACTGTTGAAATTTGGAGGGTAAATTATTCCAAGATGGTCGATGGATCCAAAATTATGTTTTAAATTTTTTGGATTTGGGAAAATTTTGAATGTGATGTAATCTAAGACGGCTGCCAGAAACAAGATGGCGACTGGTACATGATGGCGGCCGGAAACAAGATGGTCGCCAGAAACAAGATGTTGGCTGGATACAAGATGGAGACCAGAAACAAGATGGCTGCCGCAAATCCACAGCCTGCAGCCTGGCACAGTCAACGAGCTGTATAGTAAACATAGAGGGGCGGAAACAGCAATCTCCAAGGCTCTGAGGTGAAGCCCAATTGAACGTGGTATTTAGACTCTAGATAAAATGGCGGAACTTAATTTCCGGTCGAGAGACAAGAGTGATTATGCTAATCAAAACATTATTACAGTATAATATATTATAATAATTATTGGCATATTTTCCTCTGTTTAGCGGGAATATAGTAGAGCTATAAAGTAACGGATTTTATGCGAACATAATGACGGATTTTAAACATAATGTTGGCGACACTGCTGTTCGCCATGTTTTCTGGGGTCAAAACAGCCGTTCAATTGGGCTTCACTTTGGAAGCGTTACTGCCCCTCTATGTTAACTATATATCTCGTTGGGCGCAGTACATACTAAAACCATCTACTGTCTGCCCCACAATTGTTTTGTGTAGTTTCCAGTTGTGTACGAGTTAATTGCATGTTGGATGTGACTGTGTCATGTGGTATGCCTACCCTTATGTCAACGTCTGTCACGTTAGCGTTTATGCCTGTTAAGTCCGTCGGATTGGCATCATCTGTCACCATGACAGTTTCTAAAACACTCTCGGCGTTATGCGAATTTTCTTCCGCACCATACTGACGTGCTCTTGGTGAGGCCAGAGAGGTGTGGTGTCGTATTACATGCCATGTGGGTCCAGTAACCCAAACACCTGAATGTGCCGGCTGCTCGCTGCTGCTGTGAGGGCGCGGGTCGACCACCCGTGTGGCGATGTCCTCTCTGTGTCCTCCACGCCGGAGATGAGTGATGCGTTGGTTCTGTGAATGGCTGGTTGGGGGGACTAGCTCCCGAAGGACCAAGAAGTGGCCGTGGCCAATAACACTCGTGGAATAAACTTCACTGCGATTTATTGTGATACTGGTCCACACAAATGATTGTACTCTCGTACGTTAAGCGGTCCCACACACAAAGCCTGTGGTCGGCTGAAGCTGCACTGCGCGCACTCGCGTACACGACTATGAAAATGACTACATTGATACTTAAACCCCTGGGCGAAAAGAGCTTGCAGGGATGGGGGTGGCGCTACTCCTCGATGCACAAAAAATGTATGTTACTGATCCAACGAAATAACTGACTATTGTAAACTAAAATGTTCGGCACAAAAGAGAAAGAGTTGAAGGTCGAAGAGCCGCGATGCGCGTGGCCACCTCCCTCACGCCCGGAACAAGACTAAATCATGATGGCGGTCACCCGCGCTAGCTAGCGGGGGTGCGCGCCAAAAATGACCTCGTGACCGCTTTACGCAAAAGTGTAACTAAACCAATACATCAAAACCCTTTGAAAATCACATGATGCAATTCTAAACACTACAATACATTAACATACTGGTTATTACTGAGAAACATAAATTTGTTGACACTTAGGGAAATTATTTATTAATGCCTCCCGCTCCGGTTAGCTTGTTAAACTGTCTTTCTGAGTCCGAGCTGGCATGAATAGGAAAAACAATCATATCTCTGTACATGGCTCACTTAGTATT
>PNEQ01119472.1:0-10338 GCA_003012365.1 Medauroidea extradentata
GTATCTGCAAGTTTTGCAATTGTTTCCTCGTACCGAAACCTTTCTATAATTTAAATTTTACTTTGTATGGTTAATACCACTCGCTTCAAGTTTTGTGCAGTTCGCGACATGATTCCAAACACTAACGTTTTACAACAGTGCTACTGCCCACCAAATTCTACGACATAATCCATCAACTGCCGTGTGTGCACGCGCGCTGGCGTCTATAAAGAAAGCTGCGCACCGCTCACGTGTGCTGTCGCCTCGCTGCCGTGTAGGAATGTACACTCCGCTCACATGGACAAGCGCGCGGGAGAGGACAGTTCTTTCAAATTAAAATAGCCTACTACCACAAAAAAAAAAAACAAGTGTGCCATACTGTATATTAATAAGCACAAATGCGAATGCAAATGCTTAACAGACTATATTGGCACAAACTTCTGAAGTTACCAGAATTTCACAGGCGCAATAAAAAAAAATTGTTAACAGTGTAAAAAATAATTTGCATTATAAAAAATCGCGGATAATCCGCAAATCGGATGATCGAGTCGCGGATAATCGAGGTTCTACTGTACTTTTCATTATAAAGTGCATAATTCCAAACACCTAGAAAGCGTTTTTAGTTTAGTAACTGTTCAGTTTAAAGTAATTTCAATATTAAGTACAGTATACAATTTTTAGTTCCCTTCAAGTACTTTGTAATGAGATTTCACTGTACTTAACTTTACATTGGTTACTTCACACGTGGTACTAATAAGGTAATGCTGGCCATTTCATCCCTGAGAACTATCGACAGGCCGCCTACTTTTACACTGCTCCTGCTACTTTTAGCAGAAAGAACTTGTGAATTAACAAATAAATGTGGGAACATTCCCCTTCACATAGCTGCCAACTCTTAAGATTTTCCCGTACAATGTACGATTTTGCGCCCTATTTTACGGTTGTACGATTCATGTGAATTATTGTACGATTTTCAAGCTTTCCAATTTTTTTCCCGTTTGCTTAGTTCATAAAGAAATCTGGTGCTAAAATCCCATAATCTGGTACAGAAATCCCATAATTTCGGTACGATAATGTGGTATGTATATCTGACTTACAGTGTCGTATATAATAAAGAAAACTGTAATTTGTAGTTTTGGGAACTAGCGTGCTTTATTTATAGCCATTGTACTATGTATATTGTTCACTACAGAGTACCGTGTTATTCACGCATCGTACGAACGTATCCCGGACTTTGCCTAACACACCCGATCGATTGCAGTTGTCTTCTTTGCTAAAAATGGCTGTCGTGACTCGTGCAAGCAAAAGTCACGAGACTGTTTCAATTTGAAGTGGCTTTCCAATTTACCGTTTCCGTGTAGTAATTGCTCAAGAACATGCATAAAATCTAGTGAACTGAAAGAAACTATCGTTTACAGTAGAACCCTGTTATAACGTTTTTCAAGGGACCAGAGGAAAAAAAGTGTTCTATCCAGGAAAATGTTATAAGCAGGAAATATATTTATGTAACTTAAACTTACTTTAAAGAGTGTAATTTTATCAAAAGTTGCATTCATTGATCCTTTTGCATTGGAATAATGTACTATATCATTTAAACACACACAAAGAATACACTAATCATAACAAAAATATGTTAGTATTAATAAAAATTCCATTGCTAACACAAGTTAATGAATACATATGAAAATTAATAACTAGGAGATTTTTTCCACTTCCCAAATGTACTATTTTTTGCAAAAAAAAACTATCAATCACAGTTTGCTTCTTCCTCTGCTGTGCCACAGTATCCAAATAATCCTGTATTTTCCACAGACAGCTCATTATTTGGCCAGGCACATTAGACTGAGCTCCAGCAAAGTCTCTCAGTGTTTGAACAGCTGTACATGCCTGCAGATGTGTAGGAACCACACTATTTTCTTTGTGTTCTTTTGCATCATCATCACTTCCCTCTTGCTGTGAAGTTGAAGCACAAATGTCCTCAACACTCTGCACTTCATCGCAGATGACAAGGTTGTCTACCTCAACGTAGTCCTCAAATGAACACTGGAAATTCAGTGTTTTTTGAAGGGTGGTCCACTCTCCCTTAGTTGGAACTTCAGCTGGCAAGACATCACATGCAGGAACATTGGAATCTTTCACAAATCCTGCTTTCTTGAAACAGTTGGCTACTGTTTTCTGCTCTACAGAATCCCATGATGCAGCAGACAAGTGCATGGCATCAAACACATTCAGTTTTCTGATTGGTTTCTTAGCCTCAATACACACAAGCACTTTCCGACAGAGACATTTTCTAAAGCCTTGTTTGAAGACCTTTATAATACCCTGATCTAAGGGCTGCAGGCAAGATGTGGTATTCGCTGGAAGGAACTGCGTTTCAATGTTTCTCAAGGACATGTTCTTCGGGTGTGCAGCACATTGGTCATAAAATACCAGAATCTTACGATTCTTAACCCCCATTTTGGCATCCAGACTCTGCATGTAACTCAAAAATTTTACTAGTCATCCATGCATTTTTACTGTGACTGTATTTGCATGGGAAAGACTTTATATTTTTGAAGCAGCGTGGCTTTGCTGTCTTTCCTACAATCAACATTGGAAGTTTTTCTGATCCATCCATGTTGGCTCCCAAAAGAACAGTCACTCTTTCCTTAGAGAGTTTTCCCCCACTACAATTTTCACCCTTGAAGGCAAAGGTTTTATCTGGCATGAGGTTAAAGAATAGGGCACACTCATCCAAGTTAAAAATATCCTTCTCATCGTATCTATCAAACGGAGACAGTAAAACGGTTTCTTTCCATTCACTCACCGTTTTTTCATCTACACTAGCACTTTCCCCACTTCCCCACTAACTGTTCTATACGCAATACCATACCGATTTTTAAAGCGGTCAATCCAGCCGTTTGTTGCCTTAAAGTTCTCATTTCCAAGTCTTAGTGCGATTTCGTCGGCCTTCTCACTCAAAATATTTCCATTCACTGGGAAATTCACAGCACGAATTTGCTTCAACCAGGTAACCAGTTTCTCTTCCACTTCCTCGTGACAAGCAGTTCTAAGTTTTTTCGTACCCATGGATTTGTTTGTGCATTCCCGCAGTATTGTTTCGCGATTTTTCAACACGGTGTTCAGCGTCGACACAGGTATTCCTAACTCCTTGGCAGCAGCAACATGTGTTTGGTTAGGATGTCTATCCATGTATGCAATAAAGTCATACTTCTCAGCCAATGAAAATGCCCTACGCTTTTTAGATACGTCAGACATTGTTAAAAAATTATCCAAAACACAAAAGAAAGAAAGAGCACATTTGAATTATCAACGAAATAATATTTTCCGTTCCTAAATACCGTGGTAAATACGCATCCAACCAAAACAATATCAAGATAAATATCACGGAAAAGATGCTGCTACCAATGATGATAACACGTGTACAATGTGCGTAATCGATACCAAAATCGAGAAGGTCGCCACGAAGAGAGTTGGCATTGCTGCTAGTAGCGCTTCCTAAACTTTAGCGCTAGTGACAATCGTGCTTGGTGTCAGCCATTTTGTTTTTAAAGTGTTGTATCTACGACACATCTATGACGTTAACCTTTCAAAACACAACGGATGTTTCATCAACAAGACGTGTTCTGCTAATCAAACGAATTAATAGCTAGTGATTTGTCACAACTGTAATCACACACAAAAAAAATACGTTACCGTATTTACGCGACTATAAAACCCTCCCCAATTCTGACTTCATAAATTAAAAATATAAAATATTTGTGTATAACAGCCCCAGCAAAAAAGATCTCCTTTCTAGCCATTAACGTCGACCATTGAAAATCTAGGAAACTAATAAAGTCATCCAAGTTAATTTTTTAAAGTAATATTTTTCCAAAAACATTTTCAGAAAGAAAAACGTGTCTTAGGGTACAAGTGGTGTGTCTTCGCTACATACTCTTCAGCAGTTGCGGCCGTTGCATACTGGGGGCCGATTAAATATCACCACTTGCGTTTTGCACCGACGCAGCGCAACGCAAGGAAATCTGCTCTGCACCTGCACCTCGAGTCGTAGTTGGAATTAAATATACTCGAATACGCAAGACGCAAGGGGCGGAGCCTATTTTGGCTCTGCGCAACTAGCTCCCCTCTCTAACTTACACAAGCCAATCAGAAAATTTGTAACATCATCCTCACTGCCACTTGAACGGCAAAAGCTGTCTGCACACCCGCGTGCTTACATGCAGATATAGCTTCCATGTAGCAGTGAACATTTGTCGCACTAAAAGTGATGTTTTGGTAAAATTTTTCATAGCCTCAAATTTTGTAGCCTTCTCGTGATTAAACAATGATGTAAGAAGTATAGGTTCATATCAAATTATGAAGGAACATTGTTACAAAGTTTTCATTACAAGTGTATATGTCGTAGTTGTGTTTTGAAGTGTGAAAGTAAATTTCCATAATGTCGTGGTTCTTTCAGTGTAGTGCATGGCCGTGGTGTAGTGGATGTGTGTGTTCATTTTTGTGTTCGTGAATTATCAAGTGCTTTATTTATGGAGAGCAGCATTTTTGTAACACAATTAGAACACATTAGATTGGTTTTCGTCTGTAACCAGCTTTTACATACTTTATGTTGCTAACGGAAAATAAAGTGCGTAAAGTGATAGACATGTGATGCGATGAGAGCAAAAATTATGTGTACATTTTATATTTGTACTGATATTAATTTGAGTGGCCTAGTTTTGAAATTCACGTAAGTTATTTTAACTTGTGTGGCATGGTATTTGTGAGTGTAGGCCTACTACCTATTGGGCTATACATGTGGCATTCGTCTTTCAGTGAGTCGTAAATTGTGATAACGTTGATTATTTCTAATTAATTCATTGCTAATGTGTAGTGAATACGAGTGGCGTTCGTACAACTATACTGCAATAAATTCAATTAGGTCTAGATTGTTGAAAGTTCAATGTTCACCGAGATAGGGTGTGATATGCGTAGACAGCAAGTCTCATGGAAGACTTAAAACTAAAATGGTAGCCCTCCCGTTTTATGAAATAAAGAGAATCCCAACAGAATCACTCTTAAATATAAAGCACGTATGTGGAAACAAGTCTGCAAGAAAGATGTGATGTTGAAACACCCCATCCAAGCAAGGAAAATAGAGAGGTAATGTCACTGTTCTAAGCAATTAGCCAAACAGG
Organism: Medauroidea extradentata; assembly: GCA_003012365.1. Taxonomy (NCBI): domain Eukaryota; kingdom Metazoa; phylum Arthropoda; class Insecta; order Phasmatodea; family Phasmatidae; genus Medauroidea; species Medauroidea extradentata. Next base: position 5,160 of record PNEQ01119472.1, read on the forward strand.
TACTTGCAAAACATGTTCGCTATTTATTTACATTATCATTTGCATTAAAGTTTTCAGCAAGGTTTTTAAGGTTACAAATAACCTCGTCACAAACCAACTCTATTTTCTCGTCGCGTGCCACATAAAAATACCCTCAAAATATATTCCGGGGAAAGAATAATTCGTTGCCCATTTAGTAAGTTTAGTAAAAAACATTTCAGTTTCGTACTTCTACTGTACTTCGTAACTATTAAAAGCTGAAATGTGTACACGAAAACGTAAATAATTAATGTTCATAGAACACTGGGTACAGATAAAGATATCCAACTTTTATGTTAATTCACTTTCATACACCCGAAAATTGTCCAATGCGCATGCGCGAAGGGCGCAGATATACTTGCGTCGAGCCATTTGCTAGTCGCAGATTTTCAGTCACTTTGCGCCGTCACGTGACCACTTGCACCTGCGTATTTGTATATTTAATACCAATGCAACGCAGCGCAAATTTTGCTGCACCTCTCAAAAGCGATATTTAATCGCCCCCCTGCAATACGCTCGTATGCGACTAGGGGGGCGATTATTGTTTAATCACGAGAAGGCTACAAAATTTGAGGTTACGAAAAATTTAACCGAAACATCACTTTTAGCGCGACAAATGTTCACTGCTACATGGAAGCTATATCTGTATGTAAGCACGCGGGGGTGCAGACAGCTTTTGCCGTTCAAGTGGCAGTGAGGATGATGTTACAAATTTTCTGATTGGCTTATGTAAGTTGGAGAGGGGAGCTAGTTGCGCAGAGCCAAAATAGGCTCCGCCCCTTGCGTCTTGCGTATTCGAGTATATTTATTTTCCAACTACGACTCGAGGTGCAGGTGCAGAGCAGATTTCCTTGCGTTGCGCTGCGTCGGTGCAAAACGCAAGTGGTGATATTTAATCGGCCCCCAGAGTGGAATATCTACCGTGAAGATATTCTTTGGTCTGCACTCAGATGTCGACGTGATGGTGTTTGTATAGCAGAAAGCTACTAAACATGTAGCCGTAATAAAAAAGCGATGAAAATACGGAATAGTTACACCGCAGCATTTGAATTACAAGACGTGTGATATGTAGAAGAAAACTGTAAAAGAACTGTTTAAAGAAAGTTTACCGTCAGTACATAATGCAAATGCTTGGTGAGAGGGAGTTGTGATTTTATCAACACAAATGTAATTATTTAGGCAGTATAACTCATTGTTTTCCAATTTTTTCTGTTCACTTCGGTTCTGAGAGTGCTCACTATCCAATTCCAATGGAGGATTTAAATAAATAAATATTGCCTAAATAAACGACTGAAGGGGAACGTGGCGGCCTCCATATTTGTTTACGACGTGAGTACCGGTTATGTTTTGGGTTGACATTGGTTTTTAGTAAAAAATGGGGGTATTATACACGCGTAAATACGGTATATTATTTTTCGTGGCGGATATTTAGTGACGTTATTAGCGGGAAATGGATAGAAAGTGTAGTGTTATAAACAGGATATTTCTGCATTGTTCATATGGTGAAAATAATGGGACTGCAAAATATTAGTGTTACAGCCGGGAAAACGTTATAACCGGAATCGTTATAACCGGGTTCTACTGTAATTCTTATTTTCCCAGCAAATGTCGAAGCACACGTCGTAGTTGTGTAGTGTTTGTAAACATGGTTTTTGACCAGGTTAAATGAATCATTTTGTTATTGTGACGGCGTATTTTAGTGCCGGTAATTGTATCGACGTCGCATATTTAATAGTCGTAAAACGTAGGAATACTGCAACTTTCATATCTGGGAAATACAACTTTGCAGTTTTTACAATGACGTTTTTATACAATTGCCAAACCGTGCGGATGTAAAAACTGTTCAAAAATTTAGAGTGTGTGGTATTGTATAAGAGATTAAATACTCTATCTGCACGTTCAACTATGTACAATTTATTTCTCAAATCCACAGTATTTGCAGTGTCGGAGAGTTGTGGTTAGATGTGCCAAGTGTGATTAAATTGTCTAATTTGCACTCTAAGAATTTTTCGTGCATTTATGGAACTGTGAAAGAGAATTTGAAAGCTGTATTACCATAAATCATAACGTAGGGGCCTATCTATTGATGTATTAAAATCGGTAAAGTTTGTCAACTTGCAGAAACCAAAACTACCTCTACTAGGTTTATTTAGACATGTATGAATATTTATATTATGAGCAGTATTTATGATGGTGCAACAAAGTAAGCCTGATTTATAATTCGTTGTAATTTCCCTGTTTTCTTTATAATTGCTCTAGGGAGACTATGCAATTTTAGCCATGAACACAACATATGAATAGTGGTCAAAATGTTAGGTAATTTTATTAATTATTCAGCATATTCTAAATTTATTTTGCATACCACATATTGACATGTTAACAGTGGAATATTTTATTTAAAAAATAGCCAAAGTATTTTAGTTCGATGGCATTTACATATACACAACACGTGAAATGCCGCGACTCGTTTACGCAAAATTTTACTAATTTCGAAAATTGTACTATTTCTTAATCCCTTGAGGTTAACAGCTATGCCTTCATGTTGTGCCTAACTTAGTACTCGAAAAAAAACGAAGACAGGCTTTCATTGTCGCCTTAATACGGCCTAGCCATAAACTCCCAGACTCTTAGGTGTTGTTCACTTGCTACCCACGCTGCATCCTCTCGAGCACTCCCTGGCCTACGGAGTCGACACCGCGTGCCTGGACAAAAAAATGGCAGACTTCAGGGAATGTTCTAGACAGAGCTAGGTTGCCCTCCAGATGCAATATAACTTAAATTGTTATTTCTACAATTCAGTTTGATCTTACTGTTATGTTACAAAGTAACTACAGCTGCTCAGATTATTTAATTACAAGATAAAATTATTCTGTGCGTAAAACAACTAGTGCATCACAACTACACAGGAAACTGGGATGGAATGATGTGTTTCTTCATCACACGTTTTCGGGGAAAAGCCCGAGTGCCGATGGCAATGGCTTCAGCTAGCCAGGCACCTACCAGCCTGTCTTGCAGCTAATTACCACCTGCAGATTTGGCCGTGAATTTCTAAAGTCTCAATAAAAGTTTACACAGAAATACATAGAAAAAGTATTAGAATAACATTCAGGAAAGTATATTCTGAAGAGCGTGATACCAAACATTGCAAATCTCTTACAAAATTGACAGTCACAAGATACTTGAACAAAGTTATGTTTAGGTTCTTGACTGTTACTGCAGCGAGATATTATGTAAACTGACAAGCTTGAACTTATTTCAATGATACCTGGGTACATTTTACTTAAGAGGGTGTGGTACATAATGCAATGCTAAAAGCATTAATCTATAACTGTAGGTGTCTTGAAGCCAATTTGCGAAAAGTAAACAATAGCCATCCTTAGCCAGCATTTAAAAAAAAAAAAATTCAGTGTTATGAACTTCTGAGGTACATTCTCTGAAGTCGAAACCTCATGCATTTAATTGCGGCGCAAGAGATCATGCATAACAAATTAGTCATTCTGGATAAATATTTACTCATAAAGTTGGCAAATACCGTTATCTAGGATTTTCATTGAGTATTTTATCCATGTTGGCTTCGAAAAAAGCATACAAATCAATTCATGTTTTCAGTGTTTATTTATCTACCACGCACTCTTAAGTTACAGGAGTTTGATCTTTCATTATTGCATCTAGACACAATACTTAGTATAAATTAATCAGTTAAAGAAATTGTAAATGTTAATAAACTCAAGAAAAAACTATAGACCCGCCGCAAAACAAAATAACTGAATTACATTTCAAATGCCAATGTTACTACGTAGCTTGAACTTCTTTCAGGTTCACACATATTTGTGTTGACAAAGAAACTGATATAGCAAACACATTTTTACTACACAAATACATTTTTTTGAAATATAGTAAAACCCTGTTAAGACATTTTTGAAGGAACTTTACACCACAAACTTCTTAGCTGGGAAAACATCTTAAATTGGAAAACTGATTTTAAAACTTAAGTCGTTATTGTTGTAGGTGCAGTCTATATTAAATTTTATTTCGGAGTCGCAAGGACAATTTAATGTACAGTAAAATCCCTTAATTACACTTTTAAGGGGGACAGAGCAAACAAGTGTAAATAGTGGGAAGGGTAAATTAAGGGAAATCTGTTAAAACTCATTCAGCTTACCTTGTTTAGTGCTTTTGTTTTCATGTTTAAAAAACTCTCTTCTGGTAAATTCTAAGTGATAGTATCCATGCAAACAATGCATTTATCATATTTTGTAACATAAAACTTGGTATAGTTTAAGTTACCAATATTGGAATTGAATATACTGTTATGGGAAGCAGGGATGTAGCCACGTGGGGCGGCATGGGTCGGTAAAACCCTCACTCGGAAATTGCCGACCCACACTAATTTTATCTAAAGGCCATAAATTCCAGCATACATGGCGAGTAATGTTATCTCCTTGTTGCACTCGTAAGTTTTTGCCGCCTGGCTGGAGTCAGACAAGTAGGTGGAAGGGGGATGTTTGAAGACAAGCCTTTGTGCTGGGCTATGTTCAGTACTGATGCCCTTTTAAAGATGGCCCAGATATTGTGTGTGTATGGCAAGAGTCCAGTTAATGCAAAAACGGCGCCGTGAACGAGTCCAAACTAAGTCACTTATGCTGTTATTACCCGTTACCCAGTTGTGTTTATTTTTCAAAGCTGGCCTGGCTGATATGTAGTGCTGATAACGCTTCTCCCTCTTTTTTTTTGTTTTGCTTTCACTTCGCTTGCAGTCACACACACACATACACACACAACCTGCCACGGTTGAATGCGTGGTGGGGGGGGAATGAAAAATCCAGTAGTGCTAATGGTAATAGAGATTATCTTTACCAGCATAAGTATAAGCGTGAAAGTGAGCTGATAATTGCTTGGGGAAGGGTAGGGTCAGGTTGGATGTCTGCAAGGAATTTTTCCGCCAAGGGGGTGGGGGAGGATGTTGATTGACATTTCCCGGGAAACGCTTAGCAAGTTGTTTCCCACGCTGTTGTTTGGGAAGGTATGTAGAGGAGGGGAGTGAGCTGCCGGCCATCAGACAAACTCTAGCTGTCGGGGTCTTTATCTACGAAAAGTAATATTAAGATTTCTCTTTATTATAAAGAAATGGGGAGTAGATAAACTGTGTAACGGTCAAACC
>PNEQ01119473.1:0-10339 GCA_003012365.1 Medauroidea extradentata
TTTCATGCTTTGCTACATGTGATGGTCTACTGTTGACGCCACAGGTACTGGATATGATCACATCTTTCATGCTTTGCTACATGTGATGGTCTACTGTTGACGCCACAGGTACTGGATATGATCACATCTTTCATGCTTTGCTACATGTGATGGTCTACTGTTGACGCCACAGGTACTGGATATTGTCACATCTTTCATGCTTTGCTACATGTGATGGTCTACTGTTGATGCCACAGGTACTGGATATGGTCACATCTTTCATGCTTTGCTACATGTGATGGTGTACTGTTGACGTCACAGGCACTGGATATGGTCACATCTTTCATGCTTTACTACATGTGATGGTCTGCTGTTGCCGCCACAGGTACTGGATATGGTCACATCTTTCATGCTTTGCTACATTGATGGTCTACTGTTGATACCACAGGTACTGGATATGGTCACATCTTTCATGCTTTGCTACGTGTGATGGTCTACTGTTGATGCCACATGTACTGGATATGGTCACATCTTTCATGCTTTGCTACGTGTGATGGTCTGCTGTTGACATCACAGATACTGTATATGTTCACTGTACTGCTAGATGCGATGGCACAATGTTGACTTCACAGGCACTGTCCTATAGTTACTGTTTTGCCTGGTAGGATGGTAAGCTGTTGACGTCACAGATATTGGATATGTCACTTATTGCTATGGAAGATGGTTAGCTGCTGACTTCACAGGTGCTGTATATGGCCACTACGTTGCTAGGTGAGATGACCAGCTGTTGACAACTTAGTTACTCTAAATGTTCTCAGCTAGGCCTGCTGGGTGAAATTGTCTGCTGTTGACGTCATGGTAACTGTACATGGTTGCAGCTTGGCCACTTTGCTAGGTGGAATAGTCAGTAGTTGACGGCTCAGGTACTGTGTGTGGTCACAGCTTGATTTCGTTACTAGGTGAGATGGTCAACTGGTGATGTCAGAGGTATGGTGTCACACTTTGTTCTTGTAGGTTAGATGTTCAGTTTGTGACGTACGGATATTGTATAATGTTGCAGCCACAGAGTTAGAGATAGTCTGACAACCCTCGTTCCAAGAAAGTCACGCTGGATGGGTTCTGAAAAGCGGTAACAAGGCTGATTCCCCACGAGTCACTTCCACCAGTCGCAGGGGTGTCCAGATTTTACTTTCTCGCAGCACTGCGTACTTTCAGGTTCTAATAGACGGGACACTGCTCAACTGTATACGAGGAGGTTACTTCCAGTTTTTTGTATTTATGGTGCTGTATTATTAATTCCGTAGTTTTTAGTCTTACATCAGTTTATAGTAACATAATTTTGTCAAAATTCTTTCCTTACCAGAGATTAAAAAAATAAAAATGTGTGTGTCATTCCAAAACTTTACTTTTATAATAGTATTCCGTATTAGTCCAAAACTTATTTTTTCTTCTTACACAATTTGTTTTCTTGCAAAAACTTGTATGCGTCATTAGAAGCAATTTTCTCAGCCGTAGCGATATTTTTCATAGAAATATTTTTTCACATTTTTTTTTACTTGTAAATACAATCTGTAAATTAAGTTAATAGAATTTTCATGCATGTGGTTTACTGTTATATATGATTTTACACAATTAAGTTTTTTATAAACACTTTCTGCATAACGTTTATACATAAATAATGTATTCTACCGATACATGAATAGTGTTGCACAGTTATAAGAAGATCACGAAATAAACAACAGGCTAGACAAAATAGAAGAAGTTGAAACATATAACATAATGTCTATTACATTTATGTTTTATTTTGTCTATATTTCACTAGGGGAAGACATGGAATTATCGAAACATGTATTGCGTAACTTTGCCATGCTAGTCCAGTCAGTGTAATGATGGCAATATTGTTAGTGTGCTATTTATTAATTTATTTACTTGATTACTTTTACGTGACCTTGAATAGCACGAGGCTTTGATAGATGTACACGGGGAGGGGCACTTGAAGTGGGTAGGAGTCGGACATTCCAGTATTCGCCTGGAGTGATTTTCAAAAACCTGGAAAACCGAGATCAGGATAGTTGGAGTCGGGGATCGAAACTGGGTCCTCTGGAATGCGAGGCTGCACCATGCTTTGTTTACACACAAAAATCTAAAAGTAACAAATATTTCTTTAGTGCCGTCAAGTTTATATATATATATAAATATATATATATATATATTATATACAGAATGGTCCTGAACTACAGGTACAAACGCAGGGAGGTGATTCCTTATGAAAAATAAAGGACATATGCTTTGTACCTAAGTGTAATATTGTGGGGGTAAACAGCCGCAGAATATCGTAATTTGAAAACCGTATTTCTTTTAAATAACGGAAACAGAATTATGTAAAACGACAATACCTGCTCTGAACATTTATTTGTGTTACAATAGTCTTCAAACCCACATCAAATACTGGTTGATACCTTCAGCCATTACTAAAAGAACAGGTGTGGCCACCCTCTAAGTGGACTAAACGTTTGAGCCATTGGGATAGTGGAACATTTGACGATGTTTTATTGAGTAATGCGAGCTTTGTAATAAAAATGGTCCTCTTATTGCAACTGTCTAGGGCTCATAGTTTTCGTGAAAAATGCACGGAAAGCTTTGGTTGAAGCGAAAGAGTACCAGGAGAGCATAGGCAATACTGCGTACGTTGTGTCTGGAAGTGCTCAACTGATCTATCCAAAATGGGTTACATACGAAAAATATCGTACAGTAATTTGTAAGGGAGATTTCCACCCTTACAAAGCGACGTTTTACCGAACAAAAATTTAATCTAACAGACAATAAGAAAGGTATTGTGAATGATAACATTGATCGTAAGTATTTGCACAGCCACTATTGTGATGTACAACTTGGAGAAAAACGAGGGGGTGGTACGGTCCTACCAATGTGTGTGTAATATATAGGTACACAAACGTTTAGTTCACTTAGAGGGTGGCCACACCTATTAATTTAGTAATGGCTGAAGGTATCAACCAGCATTTGATGTGGGTTTGAAAACTATAATAACACAAATCAACGTTCAGAGTATTGTCGTTTTACATAATTCCGTTTCCCATATTTAAAATAAATACGGTTTTCAAATTCGATATTCTGCTGCTCATTACTCCCACAATATTACACTTAGGTACAAAGTGTCCTACATATGTCCTACTTTATTTTCCATAAGGAATCACCTCCCTGCGTTTGTACCTGTAGTTCAGGACCATCCTGTATATATATATATATATATATATATATATATATATATATATATATATATATATATATATATATATATATATATATATATATATATATATATATATATATATATATATGCTTTAATGTAAAGCTCTTTGACCACGCAGGATGTTTGCAGGTTTCATCAACGTTTTACAGTACTTGATTTATTGTACTTGTTATAACGATACATGTTAGTTCATTTCGAAGCACACCTTACAGAATATGCTCAAACTGAACGGAATTATAAACGGCAAGAAAGACGCGGGTAATGACTAGAGGAATGGTAAAAGTTTGGTTTCTCTCTGTTGTGTACTAGTTATTGCCCTGACTTTGTTCAAGTTCAAGTGAGATAAGATTTTTTGACGGGCATACACGTACGTATATACAGGATGAGTCGGGAGGAAAGGTACATGCTTTGAGGGGTGATAGTACTGGTGATTCTGAACAAAATGTTTCTAATAAACATATGCCCATTTCTTAACAGTTTCAGAGAAACCTAATGAAAACAACAAGGAACGGGATAAGAGCAGGTGACGGTAAATCACGATAATGTTATCGTATGTTTTGTGTAATTGTGTACATTTCCTCACAAAACATGTTCAAACACTCCACCACCAACTTCAATGAATTTTGCTGCTCTGATAGGCAGCTGCTGTGTTGCTGATCTGAGCTCATTAGTACATTGCTTTACTTGAGCACAAGCATGGTAAATACGAGCGAGAAGTTCCTCTCTTGTGTCCACCCTGCGCGTGTAGACTTCGCTGTTAAGCCAACCTCACACACAGTAATCCAATAGAGTAAGATCAGGTGACCTCGGTGGCCAAGCAATGACTCCATGGCGACCGATCTAACACCCAGGATACGTTTCGTTGAGGTACTGTGTCACCGGTCGTACAGAATGTGCAGGAGCTCCGCCTTGCTGAAAGAACATACGAGCTCTTGTTGCCAAAGGGATATCCTCCAAGTATTCTGGTAACACGTTTTGAAGAAAATCAAGATACCGTACTCCATTAAGACGATTATCTAAAACTACTGGGCCGATGAGTTGGTCATCAATAATAGCGCACCACACGTTAACTGATAAAAGTCGTTGAAAATTCCTTTCTGCAGTAGGGCGTAGATTTTCGTCTGCCCGTACGTGAGAGTGGCGTGTGTTGTTGATTCCGTTACGGGTAAATGTTGACTCATCAGTGAACAGAATACATAGAATTAATCTATCATTGACAATGAGCCACTGACAGATTTCTTGCCGGTGGACATCATCTCCTTCATGCAGATGTTGTATACTCTGCCGATGATATGGATACAGACCCTGCTCGTGTACTGTGCGTATTACTCTGTTTGTAGAATATGAAGTTGAGCAGCAATTCGTCTCGAGCTAGTTGTTGGGCTGCATTCTAGTACCTGAATAATGTTCTCAACTTCATTAAGAGCTTGTTGTACGGGACGTTAGGATACAACAGTTACGCTGAGAAGCGTACCACGGTAACACAATCCTACAAACACCCTGCTATCTGGAACTTGGCGATTAGGAAATCGTCGTTCGTACTCACGAACAGCGGCTCTGGACAAACCAAACCAAAATAGTTTAGTTTGCAACTGACAACAGGAAAACATGTGCAATTCCGCAGGGAATTCAGTCCGTGAGTTGCAAACAGCCAAAAATAAATAATAATATACAACAAGTCAACACACACGAGCTCCCAAGCGCAGAGAACAAACCACGAAAAATAAATAACACTGGTTATTCCACAAAAGGGATGCAAGTGTCGAAAGAACGAAACAACAGACAAATATAATTACAACCACAAACAGAAAAGAACTAAAGGAAAGACAAAAAAAAGCTGTTTGAAGACGGCACAACAGAAACACAGACGCCTTGAGAAAGCGAACCAACACAGTTGACACAATAACTGTGAACAATAACAATAAAGTATCCATGTATGGACAATTTTTTAATTATGTTTTCAAGGGCATCGCCTATGTCCCGTTGCAGAAACGGTTAGTTGGGAAGCTTGCTGGTTAATTCAGTGCTTGGTTCTTAGTGGCGAGGTGATGAGCTTCTATTACAACATTACTTAAGAGTCTTGAAAGCGCAAAACTGATCCAGGCTGGAGGTGTACTTGATTTAGGTTTAGTTTCCTTTCTTTTAAGTTAACTGAGCACTTGGAAAGATGTCCCTATTCTTAAGTGTGCTCTGCATCGAAAAATTCGTAATTTCATAATTGTACTAAATACTGTCCAACTGTTAAACATTGCATTAATACCAATTTCCCACTAATAATATATTTTTCGGAAACGTGGTTTTCATAGAAGCGCATGTCAAAGTAACGATTCGACTTTTTTCGCTACTTACAGAAAGTAAAAACCATTCAAACAATGCGAATGAAATAATTTAAGTGAAAGTAAATACAGGATGTCCACACGAAAACTCCCTGATTTCAAACGACAGTTTAAAATATACTATTTGACATAGCAGCATGCTGTTTGCGGCAAAATGTGAAGAAACTCAAAAAGCTTTGTACAAAAATTCAGTGACTTTACGTGGGCCCCTCTCGTAACCCTCAAAATGTCTAGACGATACTCTAGCTCAGCTCATGTGCGCACAAGCATGTCTGGGGTGATGTAACCTATTGCATCCACAATCCGTCTGCGGAGATCACCATGTTACGTACAGGTGAAGCATACACAATGTCTTTAACATAATCCCACAGAAAGAAGTCCAGAGGGGTAATGTCTGAAAAAATTGAGTTAGTTGACTGGAATTAAAGGCATGGAAGGGATTAAAATCTGTTAAGTATACCTAGAGAACAAAATTACTAGGCAACCTTTTAGGTGTATATGTTCTAAGGGTAAAATATGTGCATAAATTATATCTACTGATCTATGTGGCCCTATAAAGCCTTCAACATTTGATGGGAATAACTACTTTCAAACAGTAACTGATGCCTAATCAGGGTTTTGTACTGTTTATCTTTTGATGAGTAAAAGTGAAGCTTGTGAAAATTTAAAAAGCTAAAATAAAGGGGTAGAAAGAAAATTCTCATCTGATAACTGTAGGGTTTTGAGAATTCGTTGTGATAATATGGGTGAATTTACTTCCTCACAATTTAAAACATGGTGTTTCAAAACGGGAATTCAGTTAGAATATACTCCACCACATACCCCTCAGCTAAATGGTCAAAGTGGACGAATGAATAGGACTTTGGTAGTTTTGGTAGAAAAAGGTAGGTGTCTGTTAGGTAACTTATCCAAACAGCTGTGGGGGGAGGCTGCTAGGACTGCAGCATATCTGTATAACAGAACTCCCAGGTTTGATGGTAACATACCACTTGAAACTTGGTATGGGCAAAAAGTGAACTTTGACATAATTAGACTTTTTGGACGTAGAGAATTTATTAAGGACAACCGCCCATCTGTAGGAAAGTTATACAAGAGAGGCAATGAGGTTTACTTGGTAGGTTATGAGTCAAATGCCTACCGGTTCTATGGTGCTGACAAAGGAAAATAGTTATATCACGGGATGATAGGTTTTAGAGGATGACAGTTATCCTCAACTGATAATAAATGGTACAGATAACAAGAAGGAACGGTTGGAAGAAAAGGTTGAAGTAGTGGAAATAATGCCAAAAGCACCAGAGACTAAGGAACAACTAGAGTAACTTCTTGGTGTAGAAATCAAAGTAGTGGGATAATCTGAGAGAAATATCGTACCTCCAAAGTGGCATCAAGACTACATTACAAGTGATGATTACATATCACATATTGCATTAAATGCTGCTTGTTCTTTTATGATAATATTCCTACATGTTTTTCATTTATAGATGACAATCCTTATAGTATTAGTTGGAAAGAAGCTATGCGAGAGGAGATAAATGCTCTTCAAAAGAACCAAACATGAATGTTAGTGCAGAAACCAATAGGTGAACGAGTGATAGACTCGAAATGGGTTTCACAGAGAAGGAAGTAAAAAGAAAGACTGTAACAAGGGACAGGTTAGTGGCAAGGGGATGTTTTCAAAATTTTGTAATTAGAGAGGAAATATTTACCCTTGTAACTAGGATGCCCACTATTAGAAATCTGATATCTATTTTATTGCAAATGGGGCGGATATTTGACCTGTTAGATGTTAAGGGTGCTTTCTTGTATGGGGAGATATATTAGCCTGTTTACATGCAAATCCCTGACGGGATTACTTACGAAAACAAAAATCTTGTTTGTAAACTAAAGAAGGCATTGTATGGCCTTAAGCACCCTCCCAAATGTTGGTATCAAAATTAAGTGAATAACTATTAGGGATGAATTTTGCAAGATCAAATCCCGATCCTTGTTTGTTTTGTAAGAAGAGTCTGTATATATTAGTTTACGTTGTAGATCTTATGACATTTTCTGATTGTAAACAAAAAAGTATTAGACCTTAAACTTAGCCTAACACAGAAATTTGAGATGAAGGAGTTGAATGAGGGAAACGGCGTGTTTAATTTTCTTGGTTTAGAAATAACATGTAAAAAATAATTGCATTGTGATTAGGCAGAAGAAACTAATCGAAAAAGTTCTGAACAAATTTAACATGAAAGATTGTAAAACTTTAAATTTGCCAATGGAACCCAAGCTAGAGTTACAACTTGGCAATGGAAGTGTTTCAAATGTACCATACAGAGAACTTATTGGTGGTCTTATGCATATAATGCTAGGTTCCAGACCAGACTTAAGTTTTACTATTGTGTATCTCAGCAAGTTTCAGAAATGCTTTGGTAAAAAGTATTATACACATTTAAAAAATACTTTGCGTTATCTGAACAAAATCAAGGATTATTGATTATGCTAGTTCAAGAGTAATTACAATGTTATAGAATCATATGTTGATTCTGATTATGCCAGCGATAAAGTTTATAGAAAGAGTATTACTGGAGATTTCCTTAGAGTGTTTGGGAATAACGTTATGTGGAAAAGTAAAAAACCAACTTGTGTTTGTTTATCCAGTACTGAGGCTGAGTATGTAGCACTGGCAACTACCGCTGCAGAATGTTTGTTAAAAAATTGTTACATGAAATCCTAGGCTTAAGATACATAATAATTACTATGTTTTAAGATAACCAATCTTGTTTAAAATGGCCAGTACATTTGAAACTAAGAGAGCCAAACTTGTTGATGTGAAATATCGTTTTTTAAAATATTTTGTGCAAGATAATAATTTGAAACTTGTGTATATGTACACGAACAAGCAAATAAGTGACTGTTTAACAAAGCAAGTATGTTTCAATAAGTTTCAAACATTTGTTAGTGTATTAGGCATGTAAACATTGGGGGAAGGTGTTTAATATCAATGTTGACTGGGAAATGTAGACTGGTTAAAGTTGGTATGTTAATGTGTATTGTTTATTTGTATGCAGTTGGTAGTCATGTACAGATGTTGTTGAAAGAAAAATATATTGCCCACTCTGTGGATGGACATGAAAGATGATACTTCTTGTTTGTATTCGCCCATTTTGTGACAAGGAATTATGTCAAATCACAGGAAAAAAACACAAATTTCATGCTCTCTTGTTTCTACTGATTTATTATTATTTATTTAATCTTAAAGAGCTTAGGAATAGAAAATTTGCTACGCAGTTTTGTTTGAAATTGTTTTTGCCGTGATACCTAACTTTTTCAAAAAGTTACGTAGTTTCGACAGAACGTCAATTAGTCTGAATTTCGCTAGTTACATGGTTAGCTAAAACCGTAGTACTGACTGCTTTGAAAAAAAAATAGCCACCATGGAGAAGACGATTTTAAATCAAACTACCAAATCGATTTTTTATATTTGCTCTCGTTTAGGCGTAAAAAATTAATATCGTTAAATAAAAGTAAAAACAAGTGAGAATGTCCTTAAAACAAATGACAGAGCGAAAAAGCAAAGAAAACTGAGAAAACATAGGACACCCAAACTAAAACACCACAGACAATAACTAAGTCGAAGATTTTTATATATCTACATATATAAAAATGAAAGGTGACTGATTGACTGACTGACTGACTGACTGACTGACATATCAAACTGCAGCCCAAACCAGTGGACCTAGAATCGTGAAATTTTTTGTGGGGGTTCCCTTCAGGTCGTAGGCGAGCACTAAGAAGGGATTTTTTGAAATTCGACCTCTAAGGGGTAGAAAAGGAGTGAAATGTGTTTCCGAAGAAACGTCGATAGAGCTCGAACCCGACGGCCAATCATCGTGATTTTTACTTTAATAGGACACTTGTAAAAATGCATATTAGCCAATTTAAGGATTTTTCGAAGTTCAACTTTTAAGGGGCTGAAAAGACGTTAAATGTGTTTCCAATCAACTATTGATATCTATCGAACCCTTCGGGATAGAGAGTTGATATTCACTTCAAAATATTGCTTACGTAAATACTCAAAAAGTAGTTTTAGGTTTTTTTGAAATTCGACCCCCAGACAGTAAAAAGGGGCAAAATGTGTTTTTAATGAATCGTCTTTATCTTTGAAACACAATTGCCTATCGTCGTGAATTTAACTTTAATTGGTTGCTTTTACAAATGTCTATGGCAGGACTCAAAATAGTTTCGAAATTCTTTATTTAAAGGAGTGAAAATACGTGAAATGTGTTTTCGATTATCCTTCCATATCTATCGAATCAGTCGAGATATCGAAGTACTCTTTGCTTTAAATTGGTGCTTTTGTAAATATCCCAAGTAACATTTAAAATATATTTTCCTAATTCGGCCATAAACTGGTTAAAAATGGGGTAATATGAGTTTTCGACTCACATTCGATATATATCGATCCCAAATTTTTTTTATATAGAGACGTGATTTTGGTTTTAAAATTGATGCTTACTCAAATACCTAAAAAGCAATTTCAGGAATTTTCGAAATTCGCCACCTAATGACGTAAAAAGGGGTAAAAAGTGGTGAAAAGCGTTTTCAATTAATCGTCTATATATCTTGAACCCAGCGGGCTAATGTTGTGTTTTTTACGTCCACGAGATACCAATAAAGTATTCTAAAACATGATTCAAGGGTTTTTCGAAATTTACTCTCTTAAGTGGTGAAAAGACCTTGAACTTGTTTTAGATAAATCCTCGATATCTAT
>PNEQ01119474.1:0-10339 GCA_003012365.1 Medauroidea extradentata
TGGGCAGAAATGGCAGTCATTTCTGGCAAAACTGGCATCTGCTAGTCCCACCCGAACAGCATACCAAAAAAACACTTCCGGTAAAACGAACGCCTTCTGGCAGAAAACTAGCAGAACTGGCACAAAACTGGCAGACTGGCAGACCACGCGAACAAACCTACTATTATTCCAATCTTAGCAAACACTCACCGAAAAAAAATAAATAGGTTGTCACCTTCCAAAACTTCTCGACTCGTATTTCTTCACAGCAACATGAAATATACATGAAAGTTGTTTCAAAACATACCTTTTAGTGCAATATATTTTTAAATATTTATTAACGTGTGATTTTTTTAAAGCAGTTACATTTAAGTTACTGTGCCTATTTTCACAACTTGTGTAGTGCATTGCCACCAATAAGAACAGAAGCGGTGATTTTCTCTCTCATTTGGTTAAGTTATGTATGTTTTTATAACTGTATTTTATATTTTCATGCATTAGCTACTTTTTAAAATGTGTATTTTCTCCACTTACTTTTCGCCATATAATTTAATGCTAATTTAGCTATGGTTATTATTATTGTTACTTGCCCTTTACATTGTAGTGAAAAATTAAAATGTTCTTGGCCTATACCAAATAGGGCTTCGTTATTTTCAAACGACAGGTCACGGGACAGAAAGGCACGTCACGAAAATAACGTCGAACTCTGTCTGTCCTCAACGATATAGTTCGCGGACCTGCCTCGAACGATATAGTTCGCTGACCTGCCTCGAACGATATAGTTCGCCGACCTGCCTCGAACGATGTAGTTCGAGTACCGATGCAGTTCGCAATACATTTCCTTGTTCTCATCTTTCAGTCACCCTCTCCTCCACTGATCCCGTGCACTGATCCTACGTAAGGGGGTATGCCTGAAGAGGGAGAGTACCGGCACGAACCGGCGGAGAGGGGAGACTAAACGGAGTGGATTGAATAAGCGAAGGCGAAGGCTGAGGCTGTCTTGTCTTCCAACCAGTCGCAAGAACAGTTCTTTTCCGCCTGAACTACATAGTTCAGTAGTTCACTTCTTGGAGCAGTTCGAAATGAACTGGTAATTCACGAACTACCCATCACTAGTAACTACCAACTACCACAACTGCTAGTAGTTGGTGACATCACGAAAAGCCGTTCAGCCAATTAGAGCCCGCCAGCCACCTGCACTACCACCAGCAATATCAATTCTGCCAGAGCCTTCACTCTACCATGATACAGCCTACATCCCAATAATTCCGAATTTTAATTCTCAATCGAAACAACACACCAGAAAATATTACTTTTTGAATTTGTAGGCTACATGCAGCATAAGCCAAAATAAAATTACTCTCATATTTAATCTTTCATACATAACCTGATTGTCTACGAAGTCATACTACTACAGAACAAATATACTAACGAATTCTACTACAGAATATAAGTGTTGCATCTTCTCCTTCTCACACATACAGAATACACGAGACCTTGGCATTACGAAAACATTACTTTGTGATGTCTGCTGTTGCTTTACCTTGATAAAAATAACCTCCTCGATATTCACAGGTTGCACCATAGAAAAAATAAGGTGTTAAGCCGGATTCACAGTCCACAGATCGTCCAGAACATACAGAACAGACAGTACAGATGACCGTTCATGCGTATACAGATCTTCGGTGTACCCATGATACAATTCGTTGTTTATATTGGGTTGTGTTTACATGTGAAGTTGCGTTTGTGGGCGTGGCATTTAATGAAATATTTTTAACTTTTAGCACGAGAGAGATTTATGCAGTAATGAACTTGCGTGATAATTACATAAATCGTAATCTAATACGACATAATTCTGTTGTAATTATTGGAGTAGTGCAAATGAGAAGTGACAAGTGTTTTTACCGACTTCACTTAAATTTATACTCGCGTGTCTTTATAAAATAAATGTAATAGAGACGGGAATCAGTATTTTCAATAAGTTTATTTGTGTTTGAAAGCAAATAAATAGCTTCCGAAAATAAGATACTCGAAGCAACATTTCTAGTGTGTCGGCAAACTGAAGAAGCCTACATACGAAAGTTTGCACCAGCAGTTTTGTATCAGGTAAGTCGTGTACTTTTTTCTTTTAGTTATGTATTTGACTGTTGCGAAATCAAGCTCTTTTTTTTTTATAAAAAAATAGACTTTACATAGTGTTAAGATTCGACACAAACAGATCAGTCCTGAAATTCACTAGCCTAATTTTGTGGGTGACTACCTACATTCAGTCAAATCGTAGTGGGAAGATAAATAAAAATCTAATAATGAGTAGGCACATCTAAAAAATATACCAAAATAGTTTTTTTAATTTGTCAAAGAAGGGAAACTGAATACAACTGAAGGAGACAGACAAATTTTAAAATTGTGTTGTTGTAAGTTACAGGTTTATGAGTTCAGTTATGTTAGTGTTTCAAAATAACTAACTTCTAGTAAGTTAAAGGATCAGGTACAGCAATGGGTAGCAGGATGGGTAAAGGATAAATAGAGAAGACAAGGGCAGGCTGGTGAGGGTGAAGGGAACATTTGGCCATCAGTGATGTTGAAGGAACTGGAATGGAACTCATTGTTCGAAAGGAGAGGAGTGGTAAAGCTGGTCAGGATGTACAGAGTGGTAAACTGAGAGGCTGCCTATTAACTAAGGTAGAGTGAAAAGGTTCAGAGCGGGTACTAGTTTATGCTTTGGTTGGTGAGGGAGTGGAATTTGCTGTAGGAGTAGCAAGCGAGGGTGGTTCGATGGTAAAGGAGGGTTTGATGTGTTCACAGCTTTTGTTAGCTAAAAAAATATTATTTTTGTAACATCCAAAACAATGTTGTGTATTGTTTTACAAAGATAATTTTTTACTGTTTCAGGAAAACCACTGTCAGAGTATTTCCCATACCCTTATGGCATACCATTTGGTTTACAAAACAACAACAAGTATTATTTCTTGATGATGGTAACCAGAGACTCATCAGTTGTGCTACCGCTGTCAACAACTAGTTCTGAACTGCAGCTTCTTGAAGGTGGCGGGTCACCAGTTGTCGTGGAATTGTGAGAGTATGTGGAAGATAAGGTTTTGTGCAAAGTGCTCAGACTGATTTTGTGAAGTTGTACAACATGAGTTAAGTGAGTGGAATATGGTGAAGATGGCTGTGTTTCCTACCACTGCATTATAAGTTATCATCAAAGTGCAGCACATAAGTAGGCCTATATACTTAATTTAGCTTACTACAGTTCCAATGTTTTCTTTTTCTTTTTTATTTTGCATCAAGATACAAGTCAAGTTTTGTGTTAATTGAATGCGTGTGCATTTGGAAGGATGGATTTTCCCAACTTGTTACAGGAATACAAAGCTCAATAGTAAATTTTTGGAAAAAATATATATAAAATACTAGATATTGTCTTCATTACCTAGCAGTTGTCATTACTGAGTAAATAAATTTGACACATCTAAAATTATATTGTGTTGCTGGTTTTATAGCTATATTTGAACATATAAGCCACCACGTGGTAAAATAAACATTAAATTATTAAGAAATGCTCATCTACTTTGTCGTAAACATTTTCAGCATGTTTGTGTATATTATGATATGGGCTACTGATTTTAATATGCCTGAACTGTACATTTACAATTGTTTTTAAATAAATGCTTTAAAATTTATCTCCCTCGATTGTGAAATTAATGTGTTATTTTTTTGAGACGAAAAACAATGTGAGATTATTGTTCATCCAAGTAGGCCCATGTTGTGGAACCGAGAGACACTGAACCACTGTTTTCAAGGCAAGAGCTGTAGCTCTAAGGTTGTTTTTTGTTTTGTGTTAAGGAAAAATGTCTGTACGTTGCTGTTGTTGATGTGTGTGTCTTCTTCAAAAATTTACAGTGAACAGATAACCTAATACTGTATAGGTATTGTGTGCTGTTTTTCAAGACAAACTTTCTCATCTTGTTTCCACCAATCCAAAAGGTCAGAAATGTGAATTCCTCTGACACTATAAGATCTTAGAATTTTAACACTGTTCATCCCATTACACTGCCAATTTATGTTATCAAGAGTTTTAGTAAAAAAACTGAGTTTGAGTAAAGTTTCTAAAGTGATTGTTACGGAAAACTGCATTATCATAGTTACGATACGTGAATAGTAAAGAATGCAAAAAGAATTTTAGTTCAAATTTGTGTGTCTGAACTTGGGTTGCTTACTGTATTCTTAAGAAATGTGTAACTGGCACACACTTTGTATAGGTGTGCTAAAGTAAATAATTGCAGTGTTCCAATGAAAGTAGTGTCCAAAATAATTTAAATATGCACATTCAGCTATCTAACAAGCATCATTGCCAAGTGTGTAGTGCAGCAGTCAAAAGTCTTACCTAGATTTATGAGGCATATGTATTCTTGCTCACATGTAATGCTTGTGCTACTGTGTTACGGAATAGGTTCTGTTATCCTTCAGTTTGAATTACAATGTAAACTGTTTATGGGCTATGTGCGCATGTTGATTAAAATAAATTTAACTCATTTTCAAACCATTCAGTTCAATAATCCTAACATGCAAGTTAATGCCTACAAATTAAAAAATAAATAAAATACTGTTGAAATGATTAATTTCATTGATGCATTCAGTAGTCCACTGTAACGTTCTTCTCATATAAATGTTGTTTCCTAGTTGACACTCACTGGAACACATACAGTACCTAGTATTACTGCACACATCTTGCAAGTACAACTGTCTATCTGGTTAGTGTAGGTATGGTAATTTTTTCAGTTTGTGACGGTCGCAAAATAACAGGTAAGTGCAATACTGCTCCAGGGGAAAATTTAAAACTTGAGATCAATGTTTGGCACATTTTTTTAATAATTACAATTTGTTGCAGATTTCAGAGTTTCAACTTTGTACCGTCCATACACGTAGTTGAAAAGTTAATATAAGAACTTATATTTTTGCAGCTTTGTAGAGAATTGTAGTGTGTGCGGAGGAAAACTGAGTAGGGTAAACAGTCTATTATTTGGAAGTATTTGATGTATTGGATTTGACTTGTTGAGTTGGTAACAGTGAACAGATAATATATGCACCTATGGTTATGCTGCACAGTGGCCACTGAACTGTGAGATAAAGGAAAAATTGTACTGTAAATAAGGGTGAATAGAAACAACTTCAGAGCAAAATGTTAGGTTATGAAGAGAACTTAAAATGTAGCAAAATTTTATTTGAGAAAAAAGTGTAAGCTAGGAACTTGTTTTTAATTTTGTCCCTATTCACTCAGTTTTACGGTACTGCATTATGGTACAGCCAATGCTTGAACATGTGGCAGCAGAGTGTGATCTGTACGTGGAAGTGTAGGTGCAAAGAAGCTCAGAAAAATATTGAATGGTATGTAGTGGAGTACGCAGGGGCAGGGTAGAGAATAAGGTAACTATACACTATCGGTAATGATGAAGGAACTGAAATGGAGTGCATTGAGAACTAAAAAACAGTTGAGGATGTAAACAGTTAGCAGGTTTGTTAAAGGATCTGGTTCGTGCAGTTTATGACAAGAAGCAGGTGTATGCCTGCTTCATAGAATTCGAAAAGGCCTTTGACAAAGTTCCCCATGGAATCTTGTAGAGAAAAGTGTCATTACTGTTGGATGACAAGTGGGTGGTTGACTGGATTGAGGACTTTCTCATGGGACCCTCTGCTATCTACCAGGATTGTAGATAAAATAAGACTGTTTGCAGATGACTGTGTACTATATACAAAGGTGGGCAGTGGAAACAACTTGAAGGAGGATATTGATAGGTTGTGGTCTTTGAGGAGAACAGAATGAAGGTTAATGTGTGTAAAACCAAGTTGGTGAAGTTTACTAGGAAGAGAATGGTGAGTAGAGAGGTATACAGATGGGATGGGTAGAGGTAGCCACAGAATATATCGGTATCTAGCTGTGGTTGTACAGGCTGATAGAGTGGTTAAGAAGTGTTTTAAGACTGCTCAGGAGGGTGTTAAGGGGGGTTAGTGATGAGCTGATGGGAAATACATATTACACAATAGTCCGTCCAGT
Source organism: Medauroidea extradentata (assembly GCA_003012365.1). Lineage (NCBI taxonomy): Eukaryota > Metazoa > Arthropoda > Insecta > Phasmatodea > Phasmatidae > Medauroidea > Medauroidea extradentata. The sequence goes on from PNEQ01119474.1 coordinate 6,035, forward strand.
ATTGGAATATGCTGCCACGGAGTATGTAGAGGTACAGGAGCTAGAGAAGGGCATTGGGGTGGCTGATGAATAAATGGAAGAGGCAGGGTCAGTCTGGTGAGGAGGAAAGGAACTTTAGGCATAGGGTGATAAACAGGGAGGGAAGATGGTGTAGTTTGGCCTGAACTAAGGAAAAATGCAGAAAAAGTAGAAAATTCAGAGAGTGTTAAGAACGGAGAGGGGTTGACAGTCAATGCTGATGAGGGAGTGGAATGCACTGCGGGAAGAGTTTGTGGCTGTGAAGGAGGTTGGAAGGTTTAGGAGGGGACTGGAGGATTGATGCTGTGAGGATGGGGAGTAGTCTGATCACCACCGGGCTTTAGACCAATTGCAAGTGTAAAATGTATTATTATTATGAATGGAGAGGGATGGACAGGGTTAATTGTTACCTGACCAAGATAGGGTTCAGGGAGAAGGGAAACTACAGTGAAAAGATTGAAGGGGTTTGGAGGAGAATGTAGCAGTGTAGGTTTATAGAGTAAAGTATATTGTAGTTTATTACATCTATCAGATCTTTTTGTGTACATCTTTGAACGAAGACATTGGTTTGTTATTTATTTAGTTTTTTATTAGCCTTCTTGTATTTCCGGTGCATACCAGAATTGAATGTTTAATAGTGTGAATTGATGATTGAAAAGGGCTGGACATTTTAGAAATAGTATTTTATTGGGGTAGGTAAGAGTAATCTCGCCACTGCCCCCCAGACATTTATTTTTTAATGGGATGGAAATTTTAAGAAGGACCTGGGAGCTGAGAAGTAGGTGATAGGGTCAGATGAACTTGCCACTGGGTGGCCACCGAATTGTAATTGATGTTTTCATTAGTTATCTTGTTCAATTTCTCTTCCTCATTCCATATTTGGCTGAATTATGCATGTATGTTACCACTTTATGCTGTCACCTGTACTTAACTAAGAAGCATTGAGTTGGTAGTAACATTTGTATTACCAGTGTACAAAAATACAGTTTGTGACATTAGGCCTTACAGTTCAAGATTTTTTTTACAGGAAAAGTAGGTTAACGTTTATTTTGCACGAATAAATATATTTGTACAACAGTAAACAGACCGATCCACTACATTCTGAACATTGCTTCAGTAGAGACATTGCACACCTCCGACACCATTAAAATACGCAGCAAACGATTAAGGAGACAATATGAAATCCTACACAATGCTCACAAACATTACACGAGTGTACATTAACATTTCGAGCATGATTAAAAATTAAAACTACGAGTGTCTCGCGCAGACGCAGAATGTATTTAATCGAACTTTTTATTTTGTGCATGATGCCGAAAATATTGCTTGTTTCCTGTAGTTTCTTGCTGACATGTTACACGTCGTAATAATTACAAGAACTTATATCGAGGAACAGAAATTAATTTAATACAAGTCAACAAATCGTCGCCATTACACACAGTACCATCAACAAGTTGAATTCTGGGCAATATCTGCATTGTCCGTATATAGAAAAGTCGGGATGAGCTCAACTTTTTCTGTACAGCTAGTCCGGAAAAAATCAAGCCTTCTGATTGGCTGTTCGGTTTCTGGATTGTCCGGATCTGCATGAACTGTGGACGTGTGAATCCTCCTTTAAGGCGGATTCACACGTCCACAGTTCATGCAGATCCGGACTATCCAGAAACCGAACAGCCAATCAGAAGGCTTGATTTTTTCCGGACGAGCTGTTCAGAAAAAGTTGAGCTCATCCCGACTTTTCTGTATGCGGACCATAGAGGAAGTAAAGTATTCAAGAGTGGACACGGCCAAACGGGCCACTAAAAAAGGGGCATCATTCGCCGGCAACTTAGGAAACAAAACTTTTTAGTTTACAGGTTGGCAACAAAAATACGTTATCTAACCTCCTGTTCAAATTTTTGGGGAAAGTATAACATTTGTACGCCCGTTCTGCGCGTGAAAATAACAGAATCACAATTAATTGTAGAACAGGGGTGCCTCTTGATCTTCCCCATTATAAAATTTAACTAAAATTATTCCACAAACACAAAAACTATTTACGATTCGTAGCAATCACGATCTGTCCGAGCAGTCACGAGGTCGCGAGTCTCATGGTAGACAACTTAAACGAAAAGTTATTGTAATTGAAAAAGTGTATTACTATAAATAAATAAAAATATTTTATATACGCAATAAATGCTTGGCACGCTAGTATCATAAACCACCAAACATTGTCTTTATATTACAAATAATGTTTATTTTGTAATGTTGTCGGTGCATGATGCCCTTCAAATTAGTGGCCCTAGCCGCCCTATTCTGTGTCCACCCCCTGATGCGGACAATGCAGATATTGCCCAGAATTCAACTTGTTGATGGTACAGTTGTAATGGCGACGATTTATTGACTCGTTAAATTAAATTTATGTTCCTCGATGTAAGTTCGTGTAAATTATTACGACGTGTAACATGTCAGCAAGAAACTACAGGAAGCAAGCAATACTTTCGGCATCATGCACGCAATTATAAGTTCGATTAAATGCATTCCGCGTCTGTGCGAGACACTCGTAGTTTTAATTTGTAAACATGCTCTCGAAATGTTAATCAGTACACGCATGTAATGTTCGTGAGCATTGTGTAGGATTTCATACCGTCTCCTTAATCGTTTGCGGCGTATTTTGGTGGTGTCGAAGGTGTGCAATGTCTCTACTGTAGTTATTAAAGCAATGTTCAGATTGTAGTGGATCGGTGTGTTTGCTGTCGTACAACTCTATTTATTCGAGCAAAATAAATGTTAACCTACATTTCCTGTAAAACAAATCTTAAACTGTAAGGCCTAATATCACAAACTGTCTCTTTGTTAACCAGTAATTTAAATGTTACTGCCAACTCAATGCTTCTCAGTTAAGTACAGGTGACAGCATAAAGCAATAACATACATGCATAATTCAGCCAAATATGGAATTGGAAAGAGAAATTGAACAAGATAACTAATGAAAACATAAATTACAATTCGGTGGCCACCCAGTGGCAAGTTCATCTGACCCTATCACTTACTTCCCAGCTCCTTAAATTTCTATTCCATAAAAAAAATAAATGCAAACGGTCAGTGGCGATATTACTCTTACATGCCCCTATAAAATACTATTTCTAAAATTTCCTGCCCTTTTCAATCATCAATTCACACTATTAAACATTCAATTTAGGTATACACTGGAAATACGAGGAGGCTAATAAAACTAAATAAATAACAAACCAATATCTTCATGCAAAGATGTACACAAACAGATCTGCTAGATGTAATAAACTACAATATACTGTACTCTATAAGCTTACACTGCTACGTTCTCCAAACTTTCAATCTTCTCACTGTTGTTTCCCTTCCCCCTGTACCATCTCTTAGTCAGGTAACAATTAACCCTGTCCATCCCTCTCCATTCATAATAATAGTAATAATAATAATTATTATTATACATTTTTAACTCACAATTGGGCTAAAGCTCGGTGGTGATCAGACTACTCCCCATCCTCACAGCATCAATCCTCCAGTCCCTTCCTAAACCTACCAACCTCCTTCACAGCCACAAACTCTTCCCGCAGTGCATTCCACTCCCTCACCAGCACTGACTGTCAACCCCTCTCCGTTCTTAACACTCTCTGAATTTTCTACTTTTGCTACATTTTCGCTTAGTTTGCAGGCCAAACTGCCCCATCTTCCCTCCCCGTTTGTCACCCTAGGCCTAAAGTTTCTTTCCTCCTCACCAGACTGACCCTGCCTCTTCCATTTATTCATCAACTGAATGAACCAGATCCTTTAACAAACCTGCTAACTGTTTTACATACTCAGCTGTTTTTTAGTTCTCTATGTGCTGTGCTCCAGTTCCTTCATCATTACAGATAGTGTATAGTTACCTTCATCTTCTCTACCCTGCCCCTGCGTACTCTACCACATACCATTCAATATTTTGCTGAGCTTCTTTGCACTTACACTTCCACGTACAGATCACACTCTGTTGCCACATGTCCAAGCATTGGTTGTACCATAATGCAGTACCATAAAAATGGGTGAATAGGAACAAAATTAAAAACAAGTTCCTAGCTTACACTTTTTTGTCAAATAAAATTTTGCTACATTTTAAGTTCTCTTCATGACCTAACATTTTGCTCTGAAGTTGTTTCTATTCACCCTATTACAGTACAATTTTTCCTTTATCTCACAGTTCAGTGCCCACTTTGCAGCACAACCGTAGGTACATATATTGTCTGTTCATTGTTACCAACTCAACCAGTCAAATCCAGTACATCAAATACT
>PNEQ01119475.1:0-10339 GCA_003012365.1 Medauroidea extradentata
TGTTCCTATTCGGGGCGGTCAGAATGTGACGGGTGCTTCTTCTATGTATGTTGTTTGTTTGTATAGATGTTGGACGCAACTCTCCTCCGTTGCTATTACAAGTAGTTAGCCGGCAAAAACAAAAACACAAAGACACAGCGAGCTGATGTGGAGGCGGTGCCTATTATATTGCTGCCCGGATAGCAGTGAGGTTAATCAGTTACAGATGAATAAATAAATAAAAATCATAATATCAGCATTTTCTTTCTTTTATTTAACCGTTCTTTTGACGCAGTTTAACAGACACAGGCCATTAACATTGCGAGTGCTCGCCCAGAAATAGTTGAGGCGACCTTTCTGTCTACGGATTACGACTTGCCATTTCCCTCCATAGTAGTACTTGGTCCGGCACTTTATCTACCCTAATTCCGACTACGTGGTTAACAATACCTACTGCTGGTTACATTACTAGAAATAAAAAGGCAGTATGCCAAAAAGAGAAACAAATAAAGACTGGTTTCTCCTAACGAATCCGTCCTCTAGGCTTCACACAATGGATAAGAAAATAATTTACCATAGCAAACAAATAAATAAGAAGGTGAAAGCAGTAGCTTTGTGTTGGCGAAGAAAGAAATAATTTGCACAAGAAAACAAACAAGATCGTGGTACAAGACACTAAAGATAACTTTTTATTTATATAATACATATATATATATATATATATATATATATATATATATATATATGTACATACATACTGTATTACTCGTGTACAGTGCGCACTTTTATTCCAAAACAACTGATAAAATTCACGGGTGCGCACTATACACGGAAAACAGAAAAAAAAACTTTGAAAACAAGCCCTGGTAGGAAGAGGGGAGGGAGAAGGCGGAGTTGTTGTCGTAAACTGGCAGGTGTCAACAGAGTAGGAGGGAGGGAGGGAGAGAGAGAGGGCAAGAGAGGGAGAGAGAGAGGGCAAGAGAGGAAGAGGGAGAGAGAGATAATGTTCTCATCGACCACTGTAGCTGCCACTGTGAAAACCGTAATATTTTTTTTTGACGTCAAACTAAAGTTTATGGATGGCGGCCGGAAGAAATATGAGAAGTTAATTGTGACGTCTCGTGATCAACTTTCCCTCCTAGTTGGGGTTGCACAGCCCTCTGTAGCCACCCCCTGCTGCATTCCTGAGCCTTTCTTTCTTCTCAACTCTGGACAGTAAATAAAAAAGGCAAGCTTGCCCTGCTGTCATGGCACGTTATCTCGAAGAGGAAGGGAGGAGGGGGACATGCTGGAAGCGGCAATCGCACATCACAGCAAGAGGGAGGAGGGGTGACTGTTGTGTAGTTGTGCACACACGTACACACACACGTATGAGCTGGCTGCAGGCAGACAACAAGCGACCTTGGCAGACTATTTATAGATAGCTGTGGACAAGGGTGAGGCAAGCCATAACTGTCCCCACCCCCTTTCAGGCTCTCTTCCATTCTCTCTGCCATCACTCTCTAGCCAGTATGAATGTAATCTTTCGTCTCTCTTTTCTTTGTTGTCAGCCACATTTCCTTCCTTCCTCCCCCACCACCGACCGATTAAAATGTAACTAAAAGGGTGAGACTGTAAATATTGATGAAAATGTGTAACTTTGTGCCAGTGTAACCCCAGCCGAATACGTATCTAACTGTAAAGAGGTAAACCTAGCCATTAACGCAGATAGCCACCAAGTATTATACCTTAGTGTTACCTCCTAAGTTAGAGATTATGTACTTTGTTGCTGTCTTCTCAGCTTTGCCATGGACTGTTGTTGGTTGTTGTTGTCCCCCCCCCCCCATATTTGTTGCAACCATCCTGGACCAACAGCACATGTACCACAGTTCTGTTCCCAAGGTCATATAGGAGGTACATTAGTCAGCCCTTCAGAGCACAGTTTTTTAAGGAAGTTTGTGACCAATCCTCTCTCACTGCCTTGTTGCCAAATGTCCTTAGCCGTGGGTTAGAGAGCCCAGCAGAGTACCAGAAAAGGCAGCCACACTTGTTGGCTTGTTGAAGGGGATGGGCTTGATGTGCTGCAGGCACATCTCTATTAAGCCTCCTTACAGTCCTGCCGACCATCCTTCCTTACACCACAATGCCCTACCAACAAGCCGCCAGTCGCATTGCTGCTGCCGGCTGTAAGCAGGCAACCCGCAATGCACCTCGAAGCAACAGCAGAGTGAATGGCATACCCACCAAGTTGAGCTTCGCACAGCCCCGGAGCCCGGAGCAAGATTACCATCCTGCGCCTCCCAGCCCTGGATGGCATTATCATCGCCACTTCCTCCCTTCCCCGCTCACACCCGGCTAGCAGGGTATATAGGCATGCACAGAGAAGAAATTAGGGCCATTTTGACGGCAAAGTCGTGCAGCCTCTCATTGGCCACCACCTCTTGTTTGCTTCAACCTTCCGTGGCCCACACTTTCGTCATGAGAAAAGCAGCGACCAGGGCAACTCTCCGACGGGTATCGTTTCATGTTAAGTTGCAGTAGGTAAATGTTGATAGGTCAAACTACCTTGGGTATATGCTGGGGATGTGAGTTCTCACAGCCCCACCTTAACTCTGTTTGTCTATTCTGCCTTTCTTGTTTTTTTTATATATGCCACTTTTCCACTTCCCATATCCAACCCAGCAGCTCTCGTTTTGAGGCCCTGTTAGATACCTGCCTTAGCTTTCATGGCCCTTCCGGCCTTCCCGACAGCGTCAGGAACTAGTGTCATTGGTTTAACTTGCTGACCTGGGATCGCCAACGCCTCCAATTGGTGTTGCCCGATCACAGCGCCGGAGGGCCTGAATACGCATCTTATGTCATCCTGCAGCTCACCCACTGGGATAGTCGACACCTCCCCCCGGAAGTCTTGCAGAGCCAATAGCATTGGACCACTGGGGGAATTTTACCAAGACCTCGCAAACTAACCCTTAGCACTCTATGACTTTTGGAACTTCATTCCAGCCTCTAGATGAGAACGCCTCCCCTCCCCATTAAAACCATTTGCCCCCGTATGCCCCGAAAGAGGGCGCATAACTGAGGTCACCCGACCAAGCTACTAGATATATCAGGGACCATATCCAACACCAAAGATACTATTTATGGAGCCATATGCACCCTGCTCATATGGGCAAAACAGAGATGCCATTAGGTACATATCCAGACCTACATACAACTAACTGTGGCATTATTTATTTGGATACTTCAGCAAGTACAGCTTAAGTATTACTTATTTGCCTCACAAGCTGATGACTATGAATCCCGGTCTAAAATACTCACTTGAACCAAATGTGCTGGAGCCAAAACTTCATACATTTTTCATCCATGTATGCATTTTCTTGGTACACAACCAACACATCTTGCTTGCCTGGTAGTGGGTCCAGGTTCCCCTGAAACATCAATTGGAATAGTATTTCATGACCATAATATTTAAACAGGCATGAACGTAAACTGACACTGAGAAGGTTTATTGAAAATTTTTGATAGTTGTTATAGGAAAACAGAAGAAGAAGAAGAAGAATGATAGAAAGAAAGAAAAAAGATACAGATAAATTTTGCAAAGTTTAATAATAAAAAGGTCGCCATAATGATGTCCTTTGGCTTCATTTCGGACGCAGAAATGAAAGTTACAAAAATCTCGCGTTAGAAACGGCTAATCGAAAAACATCGCTCTTGAAGAGAAGAAAAGAAAGAAAAAAACTGAATTTTTCTCTATAACTATGCAATAAGCACTACATATACAGGCAAATAAAACTGAATAAAGTTATTAAATTATGAAACTTTCAGGAAACTAAATAAAGTTTTGTTTGCACCAGCACTTAGCGAATATTGGAACAAAATGAACGTCCTAAAGGGTGAAAACTGAACCACTAATATAAATAATGAATGCTTTCTTCATGCCATGTAGTTAGCAACCATGGCTTAAGAGGAGTCCTCGACTGGCGCATGGACGGCGGTGGAGTGTGTCACACGAATTATTATTTACGCGAAACTGCTTAACTTATTCATATTATGTTTACCTATGAAAAGAACACACACTTGAAATTATGCTTCTATATTTAAAAAATTCAGCATGATTGTCAGAAACATGATTTTCTTGCCTCTCTAAATGGCTAAAAACGAACTGCTGTAACTCCGAAAAATATTACCTGAATTCGTACAGTGCAAAGTGAGAGGCATGTTGGTGTTTACTTCATACTACTAAAAAATAATTTGTGGTCACCGAATAAAGTCCCATAGGAACACGAATACAACGAAAATCTTGCACGCCAGTTTGGCACGATGCGAATAGAGGCGATATGCTTCTCGTCAAGCATGGGACACTGGCTCTTATCGTTATGCTGTTCTCACGCATCAAAGGTGGAAATTCAACACCGGCCAAGACTCCACTTAAGCTGACATCGTTATCTAGATACCTGGAAATTTCGCGGGTTCAACGACCAGCCGGCTGGACTTCACTGTCATGTGTACACTCTGTCCTCAGCTACTTGTTCCAATGGCTGCTAACTCAAGTTGATGGAAAGTTTTACATCTGACAAGGTAGCATGGCAGTCAACGAGTGTTTTCATGCAGGTCAGCTCTTGGTATTCAAGTAAGGGTTTCACTAACAGTAAACCAATCACACAAGTAAGGAATGTAAATAGGAGTTTTAAATCTAACAACTTCTGAAATGAATTTGCAAAATTTCCTCGTCTCTAACCATTACATTCTATTTGTTAATGCCAAGTTTAAGTTTAAGCTGGTTGCCTGCCCAGGTACAGTAGAGCCCCGATTTAACGAACTCGGGAATAACGAAAACAGTGATTTAACGAAAGGATTTTCACGAACCTTCAAAATATAACAAAAAAATGTATTAATTAACTAAGTGACTTTGACTGGATTTGTTTGTATGGACATACTCCATTGCGAAATAAATGACTGTCACAAGAAAACCAAAAGTAAAAATAAGACAAGAAAACATAAAATGTGACAGTCATTTATTTCGCAATGGAGTATGTCCATACAAACAAATCCAGTCATGAACTCCCATTGCACAGTTCTTTCAAAGATCATAAGTGACTTTGATAAAATGGAATATTAATTGTAATTTAAGTCCTTTAAAAATACTAGCACCAACCGCAGTATATTCTTATTTCTCAGTAGAAAAGCTTACCTAAACCATACGTCGAGAAAAAAAACAAAATTCGTTGAAAACTTTGGCCGCAGGAATGATTTTGAGATACGCATGCGCGGGTGCCGCTATGTTACATAACAAGCGCGCGCCTAGATCCTCATCCTGGCGGCTAGCGAGTGAACGAGCGTACCCAGTCTCCACAGCGCGGCGGTGGATAGCGCAAGAACCAATTCATAGATAGTGCTTCGCGTCTCCGTTAGAATACGCTGCAGGGCTGAGTGCTCTCTTGAATAATTCTATTACCGATAGAATGCAGTGGTGTGCAACGTGATTATTCACACTCGCGTCCCATGCAGTGTTGCCAACTTAGCGGAATTCCCGCTAGTTTTAGCGGGGAAAGTTATTGTGTAGCGGATAAATTTTCTATTTAGCGGACAGCGGAATTTTCGGCGGATTTTTAGACACTTTACAGCGGAAATTAGCGGTTTTGTTTAATGTTCTGGTATCTTCAATATTATATGAATTAACCCTGATAGCATGTAAGCAGCCAAGCAGTGGCTACTGTCATTACATTAACTTAAAAAAAAATATATATGTTAAGACTGGAACAAATATGGTGGCATGTTATTTTAAAGTTCAATATTTTATTTTTAGGCTGTAGCTACGACAGATGCACGGAATGTGCTGCATTACAACCAAAGTGCCATACATAATTAATTGTTTTGCGAAAAAATGAAAACATTCTTGAAAACACCAAAGTATTTTATCATTTATGTTGTATACACATTTCATGTGTAAATTTTACTGTTCAAAAACTTTCTTAAATCAATTTTAATCTTATTATATTAACTTTCCTTATATGAATTCATCGACATTGTATACCGTTTTCGTTGCAACAAAATATTATAGACAAGCCCATAATTAATTTACATTACGCTGAAATCACAATAAAGCATCAATTTCAATTACGACTGACATTTCGCCACCTCCTTGACAGGCGGATTTATTTCTACACTTCGCGTCAAGTTTCCGGTAATTATTCTGCTATCAATTCTTAAAATATTATTAGGTTAAAATAATAATTTTTATAATTAAATCTAAATATGTTAAATAAAATACGTGTACACGATAGTAAAATTATTATTATTGCTATTATTATCATCATCCTGTTATTGGTCGCAAGACTGTTGCATGGCACTTATAAAGTAATAAATAAATAATAATTATTATTATTCCTTTTAGCGGAATTTTAGCGGATTTTGTAACAAAATTTAGTGGGCTGAAATTCTCCGACTTGGCAACACTGGTCCCATGATAAAACAACTCAAGAGAGTTTATAAAAAAAACTAATGTTATTTATGCAGGCTTTTTACAACGAATTTATTACCGTGAACGTAAATAATTTGTTTCTCCGATGCTAAAAAACGCTGGAGTGCAAAGTATTTTTAGCTAGCAAACCGAGTTTGTTTCACGAGTGCGGCTGCATACAAGCTATAATAGCCACTGCCGCGCATATTTAATTATTTTACCGTTGTCTCGCAAACTTTTAATCCAGTTTTCCTTGCAGTTTTATTTTTTTACAATTTTTCATGGGAATTTCCTTAATTTTGTTGGTGGGACGGGCGGGAGATAGACGAAAAGATTGATGGCTCGGCGGAGTTAGTCATCACATCTCACGTGTTGATGGCGCACGCAAGGACGGCCTAACTCACCATGCGCACGCTCGCCGAGCGTTGCACTGAAAGTTTTTGAAGTTTTTTCGCCGATTTTTTTTTTCTTTTCACGGTTGTGGCTTACCTGTTGACGGTAAATGCGTTTTGTTATTGTTTTGAGCCAATATATTTTTTTTAAAATTACCTTAAATTCCGACGAAACATGCCCGAGGATCTAACCATTTTTTTGTTGATTTGGGGGGGGGGAGCTAAGTCTGATTTAACGAAACGTCGATTTAGAGTAAACATTTTCAGGTCCCATGCCATTTCGTTAAATCGGGGTTCTACTGTATCTAGAGCTTTGGCAAATAGACATTTATTAGAAAACTACTAAATAAGCATAAATGACGTCTGCTTGTTAACAGCATTCAAAAAATGTACACTAAACCCCCGATTTTACGAATACTCACGGTTCCTCTCATCGAATTCGTAAAATCGCTACCTTCGTAAATTCGATTGCGGCTTATTTTGCCCCCCCCCTCCCCTCCTTAACAGAAAATTTTAAAATTGCATTTTTTTTCTGCAGTGTCTCTAGGCCATGACTTCCGTAGCGTTTTGCGGGAAATTAATTAGCGTAATAATGTAAACATAAATTGATATCAGTAGCCAGACGTCATACTGTTGAGCGGTAGATATGACCGACCCTTGTCCCCAAAAAATGAGAAAATCGAGATTCCGAGTGTCTTCCCTCGAGCGAATAGCCCGACTCCCGTAGCATTTAACGGAAAAATAAAGAAAGCGATAGTTTAAATATAAATTTATATCAATAGTCCGACGTCTTACGATCAAAAGAACACCGCTAAACAATAGATATGACCAATCCTTTTCCTAGAAAAATGAGAAAATCGAGATTCCGAGTGTCTTCTCTCGAGCGAATAGACGGAATTCCGTAGCATTTAACGGAAAAATAACGCAAGTGGCAGTTGAAATATAAATTTATACCAATAGGCAGACGTCTTACGATCAAAAGAACACCGCTAAACAATAGATATGATCGACCGTTGTCCTAAAAAAAAAGAGAAAACCGAGCTGTCGAGTGCCATCTCACAAGCGAATAGCCCGATTTGCGTAGCGTTTAATGGAAAAAAAAGTAGGCATTCCTTACTAGTAAAATGCCCTTGTAAATTATTCACCAAAGAAAGAAGGAATAGGCGGATGTATTTATTCATTGCGCAGTTTTATATAACTTAACGTAAAAACATTCCCTCGACGTTGTTGAATTGTACGAGACCGTAGATACTAGTAGCGTGCAGTGGGGACAGATAGCGCAACTGTACGAACGTTCACAAGATGGCGGATAGATAGCGGCACCGTAGCATATACCGACGTTGTTCCAAAAACGCCATGTTGTGACGTTCTTACCTAAAATCGTCGAGAATTACATGTATAAGTGAATGAAAATAATCACTTTCACAGTCAGTATATGCGGTAAAAATAAATTAGGGAGTTCCGGGATTACGTAATACACGAACGTCTATTTATATTCCAAGTTCTATATACCCGGAGACAAATGTTTGTTCGCTTGGAAAATAGGTAGCGCTATTATCGTGCTCACTTTTGAAACGCACGTTTTACGACATGCAGTAACGCATTGTTTAAGCAAATTATGCGCCAAGTTAATTGTTTTAAGTACGTATGGTTTTAACGCAATAAAGAAAAATATCACGCAATTATTTTTAGTATTCGTGTAAAAAAGTAAACTCATTCGGCGCGAGACGAGAGAGATTAAGACGTCGTGAAACAGCCTAGAAGGAGGCTGTACTATAGTTAAATGAGCAATATGCGCATGCGCTGAAACTTTGCGTCTATAGTACGACCTCAATATAGATCCTAATACGTCGTAGTTGGAGACAGGCCGGCCGGCTTGGCACAGGCGGCGCCGCCGCGCTGTTTTCAAACGTCACTGCCACATTTTTTAACGGATTTTCGCTATTTTTGTTTTATTTTTAATATTGTGACTTACCAAGTAATAACTGCAACTCTACAATTCATATTTTAATGCAGTGAATTAGATACAGTATGTTTTATTCATTGTCAACATAATTCCTTACAATTTTTCTGTCATATAATTTTGTTATTTTTTGAGGGTTCCTGAGATTGTATTCGTAGAATCGCTACCTTCGTTAAATCCAGGGTTCGTAAAATCGGGGGTCTAGTGTACATACCATTTCAGGTCTACTTTATTTCTTCACAGCCAAAAATTGTGAAATGACTGTTTCTGTAGCATACAGTTTAGGTACAAAATTGTTGATGAAGAATCTTTGAAAAAAATATAGGTATTTACAGTAACAGCCTTATCTTTAAAATTAAGAACTAAATTGATAGTCACCAATGAATATCACATAGTGCTGGACCATTGGCAAGAATATTGCACGCCAGTTCAATGACTTACTCACAGAGACTAAAGCGTCACCCTTCGGCACTTCCAAGCCTCAATTGCACAATATATGTTCACCCAGGCCACCATTACTGCTGCTTTTTCAAGAGTTATTAAGTTTAAATATGAGCACAATATCTGACATCACAGCTTTACTACGAATTTGTGGAACAGTTTTAAATAATATGTACACTCCCCTTCAGGCATAATATAAATAATTATCGCAAAACTTAATAACTGAGGAATGCCAACGTCAGAAGAACACTGCAAATGTATTTAAAACTCTGATTTTTCAATTTTATTGCAGCAAATCTGTGATTAAGACCACGTGTCGCAAATAAGACTCTATAACACAGTTTCAGACGACATACAAACATGAATGGAGAGAGTATTACCCGAGCTATGACCATGGGAGGAAGCAGGGTCCCGTCAGCGAGGCACGCTAACACTGCAGTAACTTGACAATTCCCCATCTTTGGTCGCCTCAGCAGCTGCCGCCTGACCCCAGTCTCAGCATTAACTGCATAAGCACAGCACCAATGACAATTACCTCTATTTTATTTTTGTGCAAGTTACAACTTATTATTGTTTTTATTATTAATATTATTACAATTATTGCATAGATTTTAAACACAATTTTAGGGAATGGTAAAAAAATTTGAGTACAATAAGATTTTGCTAAATTGACATAAAAACCGTTGCGTGCAATTTATGCTAAAATTTTATATCTAGTAGGTGTTTTACTGATTCTTTTCTTGAAAAGTTGGCAAGTCTGAAATTGTGTAAAACACATGGGTAATTATTGTGATTTGTAATGATAGTATTTTAGATTACCTATGGCTTTGACCCTCTCAGGTAGTTTATGTAATCGGAAGTCAACTGTATGTTTATATCTACAGTTTAATACAGTATTTAGGTTGATAGAATATTCCTTCACACAAATTGTGGTGCTACACTTAATACACATCTGCTTCTAATCTCCCTGGGGTTCGATTATTGGTTCGCTCGGCTAGCTTGCTCAGTTCAGCGGTAGAGACACGAGTCTTTTCCCTTCGTCGTGGGCTCGAGACGGCAAGAAACGGGAAAACTTACCAAATATTCATGCAGCCATGCTGGCACAAGGATAACTGCACTAAATAA
>PNEQ01119480.1:0-21872 GCA_003012365.1 Medauroidea extradentata
ACAAAACATCAGCTGTTTAGCATTTGTTTCAGCATTGCTACCAACATCAGTTTTGTTCATTAGATCTACTTTTTCAATGTTATTTGAAAAATATAAAAATGCTGTAAAATTCTAAAAATATTGCTTAATTTCATATATTTAACTATAAATTGTGAATAAGTGGTGGGTGATACACCTTTTTCAACATTATACTTGGATTAAGCAACCTAAAAAACATAAGAATGAGGTATTTTTAGTAGAAAAGTTTTTTCATCGTTGGCCTGTGTTATTTAAATAATAGACTAAAAATTTTGCGTTGAATCCCTCCCTTAAAATGATATAATTTAGCATTTTTTTCAAAGAAATGCGTCACCTGAACCTTAAGCGATGTGGCAACAATGTGCGCCATAAGCCTTGTAGGCCTTAGTTTCAACTGGCTGTTCACGTTTTCTTTCTGATTCATTTGCCGTTATTATTCTTTGCAGCCATTTGTTCTTCGGCTACGACAGCCTACCCGTGTATTGGATGTGAGGGAATATTAAAAATGTGTAGTGTCGCAACAAAGTGTTCATCTACTCCATTTTCTGACAACATACAAGATATGTGAGTAATATTTAAAAATACACAAGAACGACTATTATTAGCTGGTTTTACTTATGAAATAGTGGACTTCATAGTTTAAATAGTTTTATTTTAATGTAAGATGTTAGTTACGAAATATATTTTTCATTTCCGCAGCAAATATAAATTTTACTAACGTCTCAAACTATACACGTGTTATTTTAAGGTATTAACGAGTATTTATAAATTTCGTCTCCTGTTACACAGCCAATATGATTACTAAACTCATTATTGTTAATCAACGTTTTAGTAACAAATAAGACATAACAATGTTTATAGTGTCGACCTAGTAAACTGGTCGATAGTAAGAACGTGTGTGACCGAAATACAAATACGACAACAGTAAATGGACACACACAATGACGGTCTGGGGACTTAGATATGAACGTAAATAGGATAAAAGAGAGCAATGCAATACAAAAACTTAATTTCTAAGAATATGATACTTAAAAAATCCTCTGTTAAAATTATGGAAGGTTTTAACTAATGAGATAACTGTAACGCAAAATTCTTAGAGTGAACAGAAATGTTACGCAAAAATAGAATAAACGTATAGGCCTAGCATTTGTTACTTAATATGAACAAAAAAAAAAACAGAAATCTGTTAAAATGCTGCGTATCAATAACCAAATGTTATATTATTTCCTAGCTATACAAATAAAAAAATCCTAAAACTCCATTTTTGGGTATTTATGCAAGCAACATTTTGAAGAATAAACCGACTCTCTATCCCAAAGGATTCAATAGATATCGATACTTAATCGGAACACATTTAAGGTCTTTTCGCTCCCTTAAATATTGAATTTCGAAGAATCCTGAAATCGGCAAATATACATTTTTATGTTTGTCCTATTGAAGTTAAAATTGCGATGATAGGCCGTCGAGTTCGAGTTCTATCGAAGGTTCTTCAGAAATACATTTCACTTCTTTTCACCGCCTTGGACGTCGAATTTGGAAAAATTTCTTCTTAGTGTTCGCCTACGACCTTAGGGGAAACCACACCAAAAATTTCACGTTTCCTGGTCCAGTGGTTTGGGCTGCAGTTTAATATGTCGGTCAGTGTTCTGTTTTGTATAATATACAGCAGCGAACATGTACCAAAGAAGTATAAACAAAGGCTGTGCAATAATGTACAAAACCAAGAGTATTTGCATTTTATACGAACAAAAATACATGGTCTATTTCGAATGCTGCTTAACATTTTATCCTACCTACATTCAAATATTGAATTAGTGAAATTTTTCACTGTTTTAATGAGTTGGAAAGGTTTGTCAATTGTTATTCTGTTGTACTGTCAAAATAAGTGGGAAAATATAAGATTGGATTAACAGATCGAAAAAAGTATATGCATTCACATATTAATCAGTAAAAATTCTACTAACATCTTTATTATGAAACTTAATTTTGAGACTCTTAACAGCGTCATATGAACAATGTCACATGATCTCTGCCTAAATGTAAGTAATACATGTAATTCCACCGTTTCCACAGCAAGCATGTGACTTATGTTCTTTTCCTCTTAAAAAAAACGAAATAGGCGTTTTTAATAAGTTACTCTCAAATGCAAATAAATATTTTCATAAGACTAACATAGCAATATGTATACTTGTTGTTCGACTGTTATAGATAGTTCAGTGTTGGAATCTTCAGTTTCGCTACGTTGTTCACTAAGTCGCTATGAAGCTATACGGCTGTGAAAAATTCACACTTTAGTACAAACAACAATTTTACTGCTAAGAAACTATGTACAGAGGAAACACGCAATACTGGAAAACAATAAAAAAAGGTACTCAAATGGCAACGATATTCACAAAAAAATTCACATTGGGATAATGTTTTAAGGCAATGAATTGATATGCAGAATGCCATGGGTTCCAATCCATTTGTTTATTGGTCTTCTGTTCCTCAGTGAATGCTTTTATTGAACTTATACATGTTTTAGAAAAAAATAGCAGATTGACAAATGAAGTACTCTTTGGCATTTTTTTGTACATAAAAGTAAAAAAAAAAATTAGTTACTTTACCAATTCGTGAAAATCTCATATTCAATCACTGAGTTTATTTCGCTGATGCTATCTGTAATTTTCAACTTATTCAGATGGAGCAGTTTCAAAAATTTTAATTAATAGAAAATCACTGAATATTTGTGAATAATTACTGTTTTCAGTTTTTAAGTGTACGTAACAATATAATAACTAACTGTAACTATACGAAGAAGACAAACATTATTATATTTGAATGTTACGTTAAAAAGGAACTAACATGAAGTGATTTGTGTCCATACGAACAAGAAGAGTAGCACTATATTCAAATGACACTAACAAATTTAACAAATATAGAGACATTGGTGTGTATATGTATGGGTATATGTATATATATATATATATATATATATATATATATATATATATATATATTCTAGTTTGTACAAACAAAGCAGCGGACATACACTCAAATGCTACAAAACAATTGAAAACAAACATACAGTACTTCATATTAATACTATAATACGAAAAATAAATCCAGAAATATAATATAATGCTACGTGTCAAAGAAACAAACAAATCTTATATTATTTGCTATTTGTAAGAACAACAGCATAATTATATTCAAATGTTATGTTACAATAAATGTATAATATTTACTGTGTATATAAACAAGCACAGCAGAAATACCTTTAAATGATATGTAAATATGATAAAAGAAGTATATTTGCTAATTTTACGAACGAAAGAATCAGAAACTATTGAAATGATACGGAAAATTGAGAATCATAGAATATTTTGTATTTATATTATCGGGAATAGCATAAGTATATTACACGTATCAATGAAACAAACATAGAGAGCTTTCTACACATAGGAACAAGAACAGAAGACCTATGTTTAAATGTTATGTAACAATGGATCAAACCTAGATTGCTTGCAATTTATTTGAACAAAAACCGCAGAATTGTATGAAAATACTATGTAATAAAAGAAAAACTTAAAGTATTTGCTGTTCTTACGAACAAGAAGGTCAGACTTATAGTGAAATGATATGTGGCAATTAAAAACGTACTGTGTTTAATTTTTATACGAAAAATAACCAGCATAGATACATTTGAATTCTATGTAACAATAGGAAGAATTAGATTTTTTTTCTGCAATTTATGCGTACAGAGAAATCAAAAGTATATTTTAATGCTACATACCAATGGACCAAACCTATTGTTTTTTTTATATTTATGCGAATAAGAATATCAAGACTGTATTTCAATTACACGTAACAACGGAATATGTTTAAATTACTTGCTGTTTAGATAAACAAGAACAAAATGATGAACTATTGTAGTTATAAGTGACAATGGGTAACACATAGAGTAATGTATGTATGTATAATGTAATGTATACGAACAAAAACAGCAGTTGTGAATACATAATAAATTAATAAAACTTACTTAAGTGTACCTCCTTTATTTTTAAATAAATACAATACTTTTTTTCACCAAAAACGGCAATCATAATAACATACGCTCTTGGCAAAAATCCACCATAGAAAAAGAAAATACCCTTGAGTACTTGGTGTATAGATTACACAGTACTATCTTATAATGTATCGTACAATTGAGTGCAAATTTTGTTGTTCGTCTTGTATGGGATATCTTCCCACCTAATATGCAGTTCTACGAACACTTACAAATAATTTGAACAAGAAGTTTGAAGTAAAAAAAAAATACCTTACACACAAACGAATTAAAATTATCCAAGTAATTAGTCTGAGCATCACATCAATAAAGAAGAAAGTTTATAAGTCCAATATTTTTGGTAAATTCACTACGCATCCACTTCTCGTATTTACTTTTTCACATTTTGCCTTTTTAGTTTCCGAAGACTCTGAGACACCTTTCGAAATATCTTGACGGCAGAAAATGTTTCGTTCTTTATCCCCTCGATCTTGTTCATCACTACAATTTACTCTATTTGAACCCCACCTTTGCAGTTCCACTGGATATAACCTCTAAGTGGGACTATAGAACACTTCTTAGACATTTTTAGTTGCAACACTCTCACTTGTCCAGCAAGATCGTCAATCGGACGTTCTACAACAGCCAAATGCTATTTCAACGTTTTGAGATTGTCTGATCCAATGAGGACAACTTTCCGTACTAACGGTTTTATAGTGATTCGTGTTTGTGTGCAGATGAAATTTACAAAATTCCAAGGTACTCAGAACGAAACCTCTTTCTTAATTATTTTTGTAGTCTCCTCCTATGACGTATTCAAGTCATACTGCCAGCTTCATTAATGCCGAAGTCTGGGAAGCCAGAATTGTGTAAGTCTCATAAGAACGAGGAATGTTTCAGCAGTGCTGTATGAGCATAATCTTCAGACAGGTAAGTTGGGTCGAACCTCCAATCTATCGTTCCTGTGGTGTTGTAGGTGGTGACTTGTTCCAAGTTTAATAAAGAATAAATGTTCTCTGCTCCTCTGAAGTTGGTACAATTGTCATTATGTAGAAATTTTGCTTGACCACGTCGTGCTACAAAACGACGAAAATCTAATAATAAAACATAATTTGACAACGAGGACGCCAGTTCAAGGTGAATAGCTCTGTAGACTGCACAGACGAATTATCTTACCCAAATATTATGTCCATCACATAGAAACAAGTGTCCAGTTAAATCAGTTTTAACGACTTATAATATCAAAGTATTTGTAACTATCCAATCAGGTAGCGGCGGAGAGTAGGTACCGAAACTTTTCACACTAAATCTACGGCAAATTACACTTTTTTGTATATTATTTTAGACAACTTATCGTCCTTTGACTATCGTAAACTTATCGCGTAGGAGACTGAAGAGGTTGTGTATTCCTGCATTATTGTATTCACAATGTAAGCCATGAACAATTCTCTCTACAACAGGATGTCTAAACAATAGAATTATAGGTGTCCGTAAGTTGGCTGCATCTACTCTTCGTTCGGATATGTTTGTATTTACTCGTATAGGGCCATGTGATTCCTTAAAAGGTTGAAATGCAGAGAGTTGATCACCGACTGAAGATACAAACAGTTCCTCTTGCACCAACCATAAATCAGTATGTTCAGTTTTTTCTGCTTCTTCTAAAGGAAATTGTTAAGTTGTTTTCAGTTTTTTATGGCAACGGTTATTCACAATGTAAATTCCAACCAATCTTTCTGACAATCCGTTCATATTTAGATAATTACTGGTATAGCCAGCCAGCATCTACCTTCGCATTCATAAATACTATTGCCTTAATACGTTTCTCTTTTATTTATTCCTCTCCAAATAAATGTACTCGAACCCAGATCGCTTAGTTGGAGGCAAATTGCCTAACCATTCGGCCACCACAGCCCCCAGTTACTGAGAGATAAGTTTAATTAACGACACGAAATTGGCATTCAAGAAGTTCAAATCTATGTTAGCAGTGAATTATCAATTAATCTAATGTTATCATAGGCTTTTCTTCGCTAACGATAACATATCCTCGTAAAACACATAAATACCCGTTTGTTTGTAAAATCTTAAGAGATATGTTTCAGTTTGAACGATAGTTTACAATTAAGCTGAATAAAGGATGTTCAGCTTTTCGAGCCAATCTACGGTGTATTCAGAAAACAAGTTTAGTTCAACACTTTGTAAACTAGAAATAATCGGTAAGTAAGAATGAATATAAGAAATCCGAAGGGAAATATAAGATTACTTTAAGAAAGTAATGTTTAAATAGAAATTTCTGTTAAATATAAACAAGAACTCAAATTGTATCATTGTTTACCTCGGTGAACATTTACGGTGGTATTATCTGGAGACTAACCGAAACAATTATTCCTGTGTAGGTGTAACAGCACGTGTCAACACAAATATTCCTACAAAGTTCTTCTTTCCAGTAACGTCTAGTTGTCAACGTCCATTCTTGTTGCATTGTTAAAATACAAGTTTTATTCATTAGTATTGTATAGCCGAGCGCAGCAGTAACAGTCCAGCTAACAAGTTACTCATTCTGGACAACAACGTCCTAGCTTCTGTGTAGTTGTGTGGCTCTTTCACAGAGTACAGTGAAGAGGGACGGGAGAGCAATTGTATTTGTCGGCAAGAAGAACATGTACCAAAGATACCAAGCTTCTGAAATTTCACCAACACGAGAAATGTACATTGTAATTTTAATATAAACGGTACTTTTAATAAAAAATTTTAAAAGAAATTAATCAGAAATGTAGTCATATAATACGGTAAACAAATAAAAAATACAGTTGATAGTTTTTTTTTAGATTTATAAGAACTTATATGGCCCGCTTAGAATATAATGTACGTGCTATTGTGACATTGATAAAGTGAGTTTTTTTAGAAAGTGTTGAAGAACACCGCCCAGAGTGACATATACTGTCCTTCACAAATAGCTGACAGTTGTAACCTTACTGCTGATAAATCGAGCCTATAAAGTCTACGAAACGAAAATCTAAGAATATTTATTTACATGTTTAGTTCTAATTCAGTAAATAGTACAATTCAGCTACACAAGCATGAGCTATTTAATGAATGGTTACGCTATCGACAATAATCTCAGGATTTAGGGGAAAAGTATGATGGATTTAATAACTGATATTTTTAAGTAACGATGCTTAATATTTCCGGTGTTTCCCGTCTGACATTGAAAGCAGGGGCGTCATTTGGGGGCCACATGGGGGGGGGGGGGCAAATGCCACACCCCCACTGGATTTGGAGTTTTTGTGTATAAATATATTTTTTGTATTTTTAAATGTAAATAATGCTAACTTAAGGACATAAAACTGAAGTTTTATTATTAATGTATCTAATTTATACATGCTTAATTAATAAAAAAGATGCAACAAGGTCACTGTCGTCAGAAAACAAAATCTTGCTCCCCCCCCCCTGGAAAAAACCTGAAATGACGCCCCTGATTGAAAGCACATGTTCTCACGCCAGTAGAGGTTGACCATTATAAATTACATTCCACAGTTTTCAAGAAACTAGACTTTGGTTTTTGACATATCGTGGAACGTAGCAAGCAGGGCTTGTAAAATATTACATTTACTGCGAACAACCTAAACAAAATAATGTGTATGAGATAGGTAATACATTCAGAGATCAGCTTGCACGCGATATGCAACGCTGCCAACCCCTACAAGCAAACAAGAAGATAGATTTGCGTCCTGGGATTATATTCTCTTGACCTATGACAGTGTCTTCAATATTATATTGTGTTCACTCTATTCAAGAGCGTATTGTGTTCGCCCTAGCTGAGTTTAACAAGCAACACTGCACATGTACACAAACTTTCATTGGCTGTCGACCGCCAGTCACGGTGGACATACGAGATAATTATTTACACTATTCAGAATGTCGAGTAAGAATGAATGGAGAAGTAGAGGAATGTGCAATAATTGCAAGAAAAACCACTAAAGCCGAGTTGTTTGTTGAGTGACAGAGGAAAACAAAGGGGAGAGAGAGAGAGAGAGAGAGAGAGAGAGGGAGAGAGAGGCAGTAGAAGAGAGACTAGTCCAAAAGTCGCCGGCAAAACCAGTAACAGATGGGCGGTTCAGATTCATTGTTGTTGCAGCTTCATTTAACTAAATAATGTCAGCAGTTGAAATAGGATGGTTAACTGCTTCACGCGGCACATCCTATTTAAGATCTTATGATCCTGATTATTCGTTTGTTGTATTTTTACTTATTTTTGTAATGAAGTGTACGTTGTTAAAGAGACCGGCTGTTCAGCAAATATAAGCTAAGCAGCCGATGTCGCAACATTTAGGCCTTTTAACTAAGTTCCGTGGTCCAACACGTAAAGAGCTTACATAATATGTAACGGTTACTTGGCACCTTGTAGTCGTAACGGTTTCGAATGTAGCAGATTGTAACTTTTACTAACAGTTTTTGTTCATCATTTTAGTATTCCGTCATTAATGCAGCTTCACCATAATACTAATCAAGTTGACAACCACAATGAACTGAGGTAATATCTTCAATATCACATGACGTGGTTTTGTCTCTAGCCAGAGGCGTTTGTAATATTTCTCAGTTAAAAAAGTAAGGGAGAAAAGTCTGAAGAGAAACATCCCCTCCCCTCCCCCGGTGGTAAATATATAGACCCTGTCCAAACCATAATGTTGAGATAGATTATACTAGCCAGTGCTAGAAAGTGCAGTGAAAAGACTGTTAAATGAAACGCTTTGCTCGTAAACCCTTTTGAACAATACGACTTGGGTACTACGCGCAGAAATAGCTATGTACCAATATAAACAAAACCACTACATCAAATTGCCAACTGAACCTGTGAATGTGATGCCCAAAAAATTCTGTAAAATAATTTTTATTTTCAAAATGTTTCTTAAACGGGCATTGATGCCCCTTTACATCATTTTGCCCCATTTAGCACTACACAAAACTTTTCGTTTCAGAAATATTATCGTACTTATTTGAAAATCCCTCAAACTATTTTGCCAGTAGAAGTTAGTACCATAGAAATGTTTGAGAATATCATCCTCATGAGTTGCAAGAATCTATTAGGCTCCATTATTATCGCTCCCAAACTGACAACTATGATAAAGCAGCATTAAACACAAGCCGTATTTTAGCGTTTGAATTGGTCACAAGCTGTTAGAAAGCGTTTGGCGAATCTGTTTGCATTTACAAGAAATCGCTAAAATGCAATATTCAGTAAACATAAATGGCTACCACCATGGAGTTACGAAATTGTGTACTTGTTATTGTCTTATCAGGAATAGAATTGGACTGTATAAAGGAAAATACTTCTTCACGAATACGTTTGTTGGAAAATAAACTACTTTCACTATTTTTTTACATGTACAACAAAATAAATTGTAGAAATAAATTTAATTGTGCACCAGTATATGATGAAAAATTAATATTGCATCATTTTAATTTAAAATAACTTAAGTTTCGTCCATATTTCACATAAATACAGTTTGTTTTGGTTTCAGATTTGTTCGAAACAAAACAGGAAATAAAAGTAAAGGTAAACATCTTGTGAACAAACCCTGTAACCGTCCTCCTGTTTCGGTTGCCAGAAACGTGCAAACACCCTCAGCCTGGTTGCAGCGTGTTTACAAACACCCTTGTAAACAGGAGCGCTAAAATGCTCTGTTTACAGGTACCGCTACCAATTCAACCGCTAAAATACGCCTACAGTGTTGCCAATATAGTAGTTCAGTGACTACTACGCTGATATCCGACCGTACAATCATCACTTCTCGACTGATTGGTTCTAGTACAGCTAACCTCGCAGCCAATCATGTGAGGCTGGGCTTAGTTGTTCATTGTCATTGGTTCTCTTCACTCTTGCCGTCTTTCATTTATAAATATCTCTCATGCATTTGTCCGTACTCGCTTCCTTAGCAGCAGGGAAATGTTGCAATTTCAAAACGAAAATAAGGCGAATCTTAATCACAAATTTCATTTCAGCAAAAATCGAACAGGAATTCTCTGAACGGTGTTATGAAATATAAAGCTCGTATGTTATCGCGTTCCTTAAATTTTTATAATATAATTGATAGTATATGAATAATTTAAGTTCTGAGTTTCAGTTAACTCTGCATATTAAATATTCTATAGTAAAATATTACAAAAAAAATATGGAACCGGTCTCTAGTTTTTGAGTTAAGCACTTGACTAGTCACTAGGAAATATCTATCAGTTACTGATAGAAACGAAACTAAGCCTATTTTTAATCATTATTTATTTTGGAGTGTACAAGGTATATAAAAATAAGTATTTCATATTTTCCCCACACTTTCATCTGATTTTCCAAATGTTTATCGGTTGTCAATTACGAGTGAAAAGAGCGTACACAACGTTATGTGTGTTGCGAGTTAGCCTACTTTCTCCAGTACGTGTCCTTGTAGTTAACCAGCAGAGACTCTAGGTGAGTATGACAACAAACTGCTCTGCTCCACATTTAGTAAATACGAGCTACAACCAGCCATGTTTGTGTAAGGAGTAACTGGACATTCTCTTGTATACAGAGTCAGGGAAGAGGCGTAGTTCCCTAACCAAATATGTCTTAACAAGAGTACTTCTTCTAGCTTACATATGTTGTTATTGCAGTGGTATTTATTTGAGTTTAGTTTTTATGGCGTGAGACAAAATAAGTAATAATGGAACTCAGCCTTAATATAAAATTACTGTTTGTTAGCTATTTTTAAATGAATCACTTCTTAATAAGTCCTTAATCTGGCAGAATTTTTTAGTTTTATCTGGACGGAATAAATGTCGTTCCTTTTAACTAATATGTGAAGTTTAAATATATTTGATACAAAAATTTTGATACCTGTGAAAATTTTTGTTTAGTAAGACATTGAACTATATTGCAGCAAATTAGTTATTGCTGTATTGAGTATTTACTGTCGAATTTACAACTATCCTTCACAGAAGTACGTATTGTCAACAAGTTCCAACATAAATTTAAATTTACACACATATTGTTGTGTCCTTAAATATAAAAGTAAATGTACTTGTATTCAAAAATGACCGTGTTTAAAGGCAACATAACACGAATCCTTATATTTTAACCCAATGAATTTTTTTAGCAACAGAAAAAATATGTTTTAGCTAAAATAAATAAAATTCTTTCAAAATGTGACACATTAACGTATAATTACTAAATAAATTAACCTATTAATAAGTAAATATTAATCTGGAAACTCAATATAGATAAATCTGACAGGCACAGAAAATTTTTTATAATATTTATAATTACTTTTAATTACAGATATATTAAAAATTGCATGCTAAAGTACATGAGAGAAAAATAGTAAATGAGCCGTATGCCAAACTTTAAGAAGGTATATGCGTGGACTATACATGAAATCAAAATTTATTGGTATAAGAGAAAATAGAATGTTAGAAGATAGAAAACCAACTGACTTACCGAAATGAAATTATTATCGGGCTACTTCAAGGTATGTGTAAGGGCAGCACTGAAATTTAAGCACACTTTCCGAAAAAAAAAAGTACGCTTCAAGATTACATTCCTGTGTCTGTGTGTGTCCATGTGTGTGTCCGATAACCACTTTCGAACCTTTGGACAGTATTTCATCAAACTTGGTACGCACTGAGTTCTCAGTAACCGGACTTGACTTTTATGTATTTCGTTTATACCGTGTCCATGTTTTACAAATGGCAGCAATTTTTTTTTCATCACACTTGTTGCCCAAGAAACCGTATCTTAGAATTTGATCAAACAAGGTGGTGCTCATCAAGGAACTAGCAAGGTTTCTACGTTGCTGGTTTACATGTAGTTAAAAAATGCCAGCCGTTTTGTACTTTGATCAAAGTATATTTTATCCGGGGCAATATTCCTCCGAGTTTCATCAAATTCGGTTTGCATATAACTACTGTACATACTAAGCTGACTTGAGTTTTATGTATTTCGTTAATATTGTGTAAATTATTTTTTTCAAAACGGTGGCCATGTTTATATTATTTGTATAATATTTCATACAGTACCTAAGTAAATATTGATCTTGCTAAATTGATCAAACTTTGCTCACATATACTACATACAAAGCTGTTTTTACTTTCGTGTGTTTCGTTCATCCAAGTTTTTTCGGATATTCACAAAAATTGGCCTGCCTACATATATATAAATCAACTTAATTAAGTGCTATATATATATATATATTGACGTTTCCATTCTGTTCATTCCAACTTGAAAAATTTCTTATAATTTTAATTGAACCTGTACTTATATACTACTTAGTGAGTTTATTTAACTTAGTACGTTTAGTTTATGTCAGGATCAGACTATCTAAATTGTTACAACTTAAACATTTTAGATCACGTGAGACATCTTAAAAACCCTTTTCTTAATTTCATCAAAATCGCCACACATAATTCGAAGTAAAGTGACGCGGCTTTTATGTATTATGTTCATGCTGTGTTAAAAGTGACACTTTTGTGACGTTTGAATAAAAATTATCACACGAGACGTTTAACTAAACCTTTAATCTGAGTTTCACCTGATGCCGTGCCCCGACGCATATAGTACGTAATACAGGAATCTCGTTGTATGTATTTTGTTCATATCGCATATAGTTTTTAAGAACTGTTGCACTTCAAAATGTTTTAATAATATTAAAAATATGAGAACAATTTTCCAGAAATTAATCAGACTCTGTAAACATTTATTATTTGGTAAGGAAACATGAAATTAAATTTGTTGATTCGAGTTGTGTTCTGTAATAAATAAATATCTAAGTAATTGCTTATGTATTTAAATTTGTGGTCATCCCAATTTAGAACAGTGAATGACATGAATAGATAAAATTTAATATGCGTGTGTCAAGAACTACAAAACCAATAGAATACAAATTTCATATTTTTTAACTTTAGTACTTAAAGTAGGCCCAACATGTTAGAATGTAGCGCGAGAGTAAACTTACTTATTAAACATTATTATTTCTTGATGTATGTGAACATGAAAGGTCCGTACGGTGCCTATTATTTATGCTGGTAAATTCTGCACTTATAAAAATACTGAATTCAAAGTATGAAGTTGGAATTTTTCAGAAATGTTATAAAAACAATTTAATAAATGCACTTTGTTGTGGCATGTAACACTGTTAATCAGAGTGAATTAGGCTACCTTATTTTGTTATGTCAGTTAGTCTGCCTGTCAAGCATGTAATCGTTAAGTGCAAATTTGAACACTGACATTCAACTGTACAAAATCAATGAAAGATCTTTTTTTAAATTATATTAAAGGAGTCACATTGCATGTGTATCAATCTGGCGAGCGTTATGGCGTTGTCCAGGAAGAATGCAGAGATATAGTACTGTAGTTACCTGAATGTCTGCTCTGTGGCTGATGTACTTGGGTAGAGTGAAGACAGCATACCAGCTACCAGAAACCACACAGGCCTCATCTCACACGCACGTCTGACTGCTAATAGAGTGTCGTAGCTCACACTTTGCTCTTCTTATACAAAGACGACGTGACCCGCTAACTGTAGCTGTCTACTCGCCTATATTACACTTTCTGGGCCAGCCTCCCTTCCTAACTGCTAACTCGCTGGGTAATGTCGGCCAACTTTGTAGCTCAACAATGTCGCTCGTGCCTTGCAACAACTGGGCTGGCACACGTCATACCTCCTCATGCTGCAGTCATTTTAGTCTATACATGTGTATATAGACGCCAGTGTGTCTGTCAGAGGATTTCATGGCAGTTAACATAACCTGTAGGGAGTCAATATCCCTACCTACGGTTAAACTTATTTTAGAAAGAATATAGACAAGCGCTAACAGGATGGCTTAGCAAGTAACATAATTACAGTCCTCCAGAATACTGTGACAATGTCCTGGTGACGCAAAGTTAGTAGAGAGGAGGTTATCGGTATTATCCACTGCGCGCTAGTGACTACGTGCCGTGACGTAGTTAGCAGTCCTCGCCTCTAACCTAGCTGGACCTCGATACACATGACGTCAATGCACAACAAACCCATACTCGCCAGTTAGACATAAGACATAATGATTACAATAAATATTTTATAATTGACTATACGTTCCGGAGGTCAAATTATTGACAGCATAGTGTTAATTTATTAGGTGTAATGGGCTTTCCTACAAATTTCACTGAGAGCAGCACGTATTTAATCTGGATGGAAAAACTAGCCCACAAGTGGCGAGACTTACAAGAGGCGAAACGTTTAAAATTGCAGATGAATAGAGGTAGCCTATTACAGTGTTTAGGAAGTTCACATTTGAAACACCATCGGAAACAGCCAGTACACCTGCCAGCGTATGGCAGGTCTGAAGCCATATTTGTGGTCGCACATATGGCTTATTTATTTAAATGGTGTTTTAGGTTAATACGTACGGCATAAGTATGTATTGACCTCTAAATCCCCTTCCGCAGTCTGAGATATTGGAAAAAAATAAAGTTATATTTAGTACAGTACTCAAAGTCATGAATGATTGTAAACCCTATAAACAATTGCGTAATAGCATTTTTAACCCATCAATAATTTAGTGATTATAATATTTTATTTCGTGTTCTGTGTCCATTAAGTTACGTGCTGTTCTTAATATAGGAAAGTGATGAGGAACTGAGTACGAATTGAAGTCACTAAAAACTTAGTGAGGGTTACTTAATACATGTTGACACTTTCGAATCATGTAAAGGAGTTTATAAGTTTATTTCCTGATCGCAGGGAATGCAAGTGGTGAAAAAATTGAAAAGCACAACTGAACAGGGGTAGTTAGGCAACCTCGCGACAAAGCCAGTAACAAAGTCACGTAGTCATCATGTAGTATGTTTTACGTGCTACCCGCTTTGAAGCTCAGTGACTGCACGAGGCACCTTGCGTGTGTCACACTCGCTATTGTCGCAGTAGCAGAGGCACCATGGAAGGCTACACACTTGCAGAGCTAGCCGATATGGATTTAGTGTATGGTGCAGCTGGCAACATTGGAAGAGAGATGGAGAGACAGTATCGTCAGAGGTTTCCTAACCGACGGCACCCTGCACACACGATGTTCGTACGCGGCGTCGCACTGCATGTATCGAGTGTGGCGGAGGACATTTCGAGCAGCTCACGCAAAGAGTACACATTACTGAATAAACCTGAGTGGTCATACAGACGCACATGTGTCGTTATTGACATCCGACGTCACTGTCCCCGCCAGGTTGCCTACCTACCCCTGTTCACTTGTTGCGCCATTTTCAGGTATAAGGATGCATTTCCGGACATGGGTTCCTTGATAAAATATGTTCCAAACATGCACATCTACCATCCCTATCAATTTGTAACACTTATTCTTGGCCAGCCTGTGTATAAACATTACATGGTGGGGGAGGGGGGGGGGCAGTGTTCCCTGGCACATATCCAAGTACTAGCCACGCTGGAAGATATTTACTTCAGTGATCACATAACCACTAGTGTATTAAGACGCGGTGCAGGCTGATGACGTAGAACGTCGTCTGTCGTAACATATATGTGATATAGCTAGGTTAACAAAAATTTTTAACGGAATTTTTAAAAATATTTTTATTACTTCCTTCTAGTTTTATGTGGATATGTTTTTCAGACCACCAATAACACATTCTTTAACATAAAAAAACAAAGTGACTTTTACATATTATTGTCGATGTTGCTAACATAGGCCCTAGGAACAAATAAGTCCCACAGTTTTCCATGTTAAAAGCTGTGTACAAATAAAATAAAATACAGGAAAAAGATTATAGGTATGCTACGTTGTTATTCGCCTTTTTTAGACAGAAAATACACTGCGCACCAGCTTACATGGCGAGTGGCAGCTACTGAGTGAAGGGCACATTCTAGGAGTTCAAGCATCAGGTCGCTGATAATACACCTAGTGGCCTATAAATACCGGAATTAAATCGACCTATGTAAATGAGCCATTCGAATTTGAAACGATAGTAACATTATATGCAGCACATTCCAGCTCATTACCCGCCAACTTACATGGCGTGTGCTATAAATGTGTGAGCACTGTCGGTGTTTATCCGATAACACCGTACCGTAGTTATTTGAACAATAAATACAATATCGAATAAACACAATTACTCTAAAATTCCTATCCATTTTAATAGTTGTATTACATATAGCTCACAAAAGCATTATAACGCTGAACATTTAATGGTGTAATAAACCTAAATTGTAATATTTTCTCTCAGCTTTAACTCAGATGAGTTTCGCACAAGTATTCTTACTAGTACAATATTGCTGATCTTCCACACACGTTGTATAAAACATAGTACAGTATATTCTGCCTTAAGCTCTTACTAGCAATGGACGGTGTCGTACGGCATACGTGGCTTTGTGGGATAAATTCACCCTTGTTGACACATTGTTACGAAACTGTTGTGAATGTTCTGTATTTTCAATTTAACATTGCTAGGGTAACGTAAAAAATATATAAACCTAACAAACGTATGACTTTTCGGTATGTTAGAGATGAACTAGCGTAGATTGCAGTGTAACTTAGCTCCACCACAACTGTATAAGTCAACTTAAATATGCTTTGTGTCATTGCTGATGAATTTTTAACACAGATTTGTTTAAAATTAATTTAGATATATACGACCAGAATAATTACGCCTACAGAAACATGATTTTGCTCTACCAATCAATACTACTGGCTGCCATGGTTTTTCGAATAAGAGACGCATATAAACTTAGCTTCTCTAATTGCAAGCAGTATTTAAACATTTGGAAATAATTTATTTTCATTCGTTGAGTATTAAGCTTGATTTATTTTTAAATTTTTATGTTTCTCCCAATTTAAATAGTCCCTTCACACTTGTTTAGGTAAAATTTCGTGTAACTATGTTCAAAACAAACATCCGTTTATTTTACATTTATTTACTGTGGTACTAAATACAAAGCCATAATGTAATATTAAATTTAATCCGTAGAGAATATATGTATTTTCTATAACGTGTATAAATGAAAGACGCAATATGAATGTGTGTTTGTTTATATATATATATATATATATATATATATATATATATATGTGTGTGTGTGTGTGTGTGTGTGTGTGTGTGTGTTATAACGTCAATAAACGTAGATACATGTTTGACACGAAACGCATCGTGAGCCAACCAACTTTGTGAGAATTTAGGGCTAAATAAGAGACAAAAATGTTAGTCGTAAGATGACATTTAACACTCACAATGTGCCAACACAGAATTGTAGATAGTCCCCTCTTGCACTCTACATGTATCTTACTTACTATTAGGCCTACTCTTCTTACATGTATAATATGGTGCAGGTTCAAATCCAAATCAAATATTTTTCTACGTTTTCTTGACGTAATTATACCTGGGCGTGGAGCGCAACAGTTAATTTCTCTATCCAGTGTTGTCATATTGTGCACGTAAAATTTCGTCGTTCGAAATTTTGCCACTTAACCTTTCGTTTCCAATTTCGCAATTTCAGATTCTCTTAGTGTGCGTTTTTGGGGGTTGTTTCTGACAGCTTGTATACGTATATAAATTTATTTACTTAAATATAAAACAGAACATAATTATACAAAATTAAATATACATAACAAAGTTTTTTTTACTGAAGCTTTTGACCAAATAACCGACCAACGGGACATGGTCTAGCTGATTACATGATTAAGAGCGGGCCGCACTAGTCGAATAGTCAAACCATTCGCCTCCCTCCAAGACGATCTGTGTTCGATTGCCGGCGGGGTCAGGCCCAGGATTTTCGAATGTGGGAGTCGTGCCGGACGATGCCGTTGGTCGGCAGGTTTTCTCTGGGATCTTCCGTTTTCCCCGTTCTTTCATCCCTGCGCTACTCCAGACTCACATCATGTCACCTTTCACCAGCGCTGAAGATTTCGATGTTAAGCGCTGACAATAGTCTCTCACTCACAGAGAAAGGCTGGGTGTTAGGGGGGGCCGTGTAGGGGTGGGGTACTGTAGATGGTGTGGTTGTGAAAGGTGGCGTTTGTACAGGGAGGGATGTGTTCGTGAAGGTGTGGGGTGGTTATGGAGTGGTGTTGTAGAGGGGGTGGGGTGGTGAAGGGGATTGGCGGTCAGCATAAGTAGTATGGATATGTAATGACATGTCAGTTTCCTGGATGGAGTGGTGTTGTTCGATGTTGTACGCCATGTTTGAAAGTAGTTGCAGAGTCTTGCATGTAAGTATTTAAAATATTCTATTATTTTTAATGATTAATTGATTTTATCAGAAATCGAAATAAATGTAGCTAAATTGGTAAGAGGGCGAGCATAGTTGACGGACGTCTATAGGAAATAAAGTCCGTGTAGTCAAAATTTAAAAAATAGTATTCAAAATATTTTATAGTAATTTTATTAATTTATTGATAGTGTTTATTGAGAATCGATCGGATGGAAGTCGATTTTATGTAATATCCATTGATAGTATTTGAATAAAATTTAGATACATACATAATAATATATGTTTACCTTAAATATATAGATTTATTTTGCTGTTGATCTTCAACATGTAGCCTCAATCGATATTCCCCAATTCTCAGAGTCATCTAGCTGCTATGTGAATACATTGGTGTCATGCTGGTTTGGAGACTAGGTAATAGTGTTTAAACGAGGGCTAAGACAGAAGGATGGGTGATAGGGTAATTCATCACGCGACTAACAGCCAATTTTAATAAATGTAGGAAAACAGTAATGTTGGGGAGGGAGGTTGGAGTAGTTAATTTATATATACATGTAAAAATTGGTAGCAAACCCAGTGTGTTGGAACTCGTCCAGATAGGACATGTCGGTATTTTTTTTAATTGAATAGTTTTTATATATACATTTTATTAATAAATAGTTCTTTACAAACAAATATTACATAAAAAAACTTTTCTAAAATTGTATCTAATAAATATTTGCAGGGTTTGGATAGAATTTAAAATCGAAACATTTTTAGAAGAATCAGATAAACCCCAAGGTGGCTGTCGGAAACAATGTGACGGTCGGAAACATAACAGAGGTAATATATTTTAATTTATTTTCGAAACTATTTAATTATTTTGGAATTTTTAAACTGTAATTTTGAAATTTATTTTAATTTTTTTGAAATTTTTCGGAATTTTGGAAATATTATCTTTAGTGATTGTGATGTAAAGGCCAATGTTAAAGTAAATGGTCAAGATTATCAAATATGGCAGCTGGGGCCATGATGTCACAACATGGCTTATGGTTCCACTTGGCTCCAAACTCCCGGTCCTGTTTCAAAACCACCATAATCGTAGTGCCAATAATATTACTAGCAGCTGGAGCTCTACATACAGATCCATCAACTTTTAGTATAGGTTATCTGTATGCAGGATTATCATTTGAGTGTAATTTTACAACCACTTCTTCAATAAACGTGAATTCAATATCTGATAAGTTAAATTAAATATAGAATTTATTGATAATTTCATTATGTTTGTCTGCTTGAAACAAATTTTATTTTCCACTTCACGACCTTTTTCTATCATAGCGAATTGCAAATAAGATAATTCTGATGCTGATGCTAGTAATGAATGTATGGCAGATGAAGTTGATCCAATGTTATCGACACTTTAAATAATATTTCCATTCTTAGAAGTTTCTATTAAGTATCGTTTTTGTCTGTGTTTCACTCTAACTTGTTCATCATCGTAAGTTTCGTTTGGATTTGAAAACGAATCTTCAATCTGTATGTCAAAATGAATCTTCTTGTTGTATTAAATTAAATTATTTTTGTCTGATCAGTTGGTAGAAACATCTGACATTCGTAGTTCACGATTATTTTTTCGCCTATTTCTATAGAATAAAAATTTTATTAATCCATGTTTTAATTTATCTGTGAATTATGACTGTTATCAAAACCTAACCATTTAACTAACATTTTACCTCTTTTTTGTAAATGTTTTACCAACAATAATCTTAAATATATTTACTTTTAAGATGCTCTTGTTCACAAAACATACCCTTTTAGTTCGTTTTGCAAATTTTAATTTTGTATGGGGCTGGGTTTTTGTGTAATACTTCAGACCTTTCGAATATTGCAGTAGACCAATTAAGTGTATTTTTTTTTCAAATAATTTAGTAGCTTTACTTACAAGAACTGTATCTCTGAAAGGAAATTTTTGGTAAAGTAGTTTTTCTCATTTCTTTCATGTGTACTGTTGAAAAATGAAGCTTTATTCTTATATTTTAAATCAACAGGCTTAATTTTAATTGTTTGATCATTGGTGATATTGAAATAACTTATTAAATTTGAAAGTGTATGTATTCATTTATAGTTTCTGTGCATACTTAACATATTCCACATTTTTTTCTTTCAAAGTTCCTTTAAATTTTAACGTCACTAGCTTACTTTTCACTATATGTTCAATAGTATGTTATTTTGTAATAACTCATTAATTTAACAATTTTGTTATAAAATAATTTCATGTTATCAGTTTGGATATGTTTAGGTTGTCGACAATTCAGTATGTATTTAAGAGAAATTGTAATATTTTCACCAGTTTAACATTTAATTATTATTGTAATTTCGATTTAGGAAGAAAAACATTAATAATAGTTAACATATACTTTAATACCTTTGTTGGTTTTGTCTATATTTTTTAATGTTCCAGAATTCATTCCAGCTAAATTAGCCTGCCAAAGATAATATATTTCGAATTATATAACATTTTTCTTAGTTTTTTGAGTTGGTTTATGAATTCCAATTTTAATTTGGTGAATAATGTTCCAATCAATGTACATAATTTTTTCAGTACTACAACATCTACAAGTAAATTTTAATAATTTTTCTTAATTTTTTTTATTTGTTGCTGCGAAATATTATCACTTGGTGAAAGTTGTATTTAGATTTTAGATATTAAAGATTTTAATATGAACAAAAATGGTTTGATAAAAATAAATGCTACTAAAATAAACTCTTAGAGAGAGAGGGATACGCAATAAACTATATTATATTTATTAGCTTTATGAAATAATAAGTATGGAACATTTAGTCTACTACTTCCTAATGATAAAAATGTGTTTATAATTATTTATAAAATAAATAACTATGGTTTAAAGCATAAGATGTTGCTAAAATATAAGAATATGAAAGTACAAAACAAGCAATTATTATTAATTTGGATATTAAAGACATATAATAAAAATTGTCATAGTGTACAAACATTAGACCCTTGAAAATATCCTTCCTCAATCTGTAATTATTAATGAATCAGGATTTTACTATCTTAATTTATTATAAAGAAAGCTGTTAAATAATTTATAAAATAAATGGGTAACTAGTGAAGATTAACTTTCAGTCAGTAAATTTCTCGAAAATATTAACAACAAGAACTGAAATTAAAAGAGCAAGAGAATGAACAACTCGCATTAGAATTACAACAAAAAAAGGAAAAAAAACTATATATACAGTTGGGTAAAATTAATACAGTCATTTTGGGCAACTTTGGACCAGTCAGTGCAACTTTGTAACACACGCCTTGTTTAGTTTCAAATGAAGTATTTCGTAATTTAAGGATATGGTTGTGTTTTAGATGAATAAATTTGTTAGTCTTAAAGTTTTCATAGCCAATGAACGCCTCGAAGCTATCATATAAACAAGTAGATCTATACAGAACTAATCAGCCTACTTTCCTTTAGTGTATATTTTGATAACAGAAATGTTTGCTCAAGGGCTGTAGGGGGAGGAGTTATCCTAGGATTTTAGAACACACAGAAAAGAATGCCAACGAAAGCAATATGATGAAAAACTCAAAAATTAGTAAACATACTGCAACATTTAAATTTTGT